>JAJPUD010000024.1:1234304-1301923 GCA_023553655.1 Myrmecobius fasciatus
TTCTTCTTCTTCTTCTTCTTCTTCTTCTTCTTCTTCTTCTTCTTCTTCTTCTTCAAGTTCTTCTTTTTTGCTTTTTTTGCTGAGGCAATTGGGGTTAAGTGACTTGCCTAGGGTCACACAGCTAGGAAGTGTCTGAGATCACATTTGAACTCAGGTCCTCCTGACTTCAGGGCTGGTACTCTATCCACTGCGCCACCTAGATGCCCTGACCTTTTCTTTTTTCAGATAATTTTTGTTGTTATTTTTTTCTAGGTCTGTAAAATAGCTTCTTGAGAGTTTGATTGGTATAGCACTAAATGAATAGATTAGTTTAGGTAGTATTGTCATTTTTATTATATTTGCTCAATGTATCCAAGAGCACTTGATATTTTTCCAATTGTTTAGATCTGACTTTGTGTGGAAAGTGTCTTGTAGTTTTGCTCATATAGTTCCTGACTTTTCCTTGACAGATAGATTTCCAAATATTTTATCCTATTAACAATTATTTTAAATGGAATTTCTCTTTGTATCTCTTGCTGTTGGACTTTGTTAGTGATGTATAAAAATGCTGATGATTTATGTGGATTTATTTTGTATCCTACAACTTTGCTAAAGTTTTGAATTATTTCTAACAGTTTTTTAGTTGATTTTCTAGGGTTCTTTAAGAATACCATCATATCATCTGCAAAAAGTGATAATTTGGTTTCCTCAATACCAACTCAAATTCCTTTAATCTTTTTTTCTTCTCTTATTGCCAAAACTAGCTTTTCTAATACAATATTGAATAGTAATGGTGATAGTGGACAACCTTGTCAGGGAATAGTTCTAATTTATTTCCATTACATATGATGCTTACTGATGATTTTAAGGAAAAGTCCATTTATTCCTATATTCTCTAGTATTTTTTTAATGGGAATAGATATTGAATTTTATCAAATGCTTTTTGCTACATCTATTGAGATAATCATATGGTTTTTGTTAGTTTGGTTATTGATATAGTCAATTATGCTAATAGTTTTCCTAATATTGAACCAGCCCTGCATTCCTTGTATATTATCATGGTGTATTATCCTGGGTATGACTTTCTGTAATCTCATGGCAAATATTTTATTTAAGATTTTTGCATCAATATTCATTAGGGAAATTGGTCTGTAATTTTCTTTCTCTGTTTTCATCCTACCTGGTTTAGGTATCAGTACCATGTCTGTGTCATAAAAGGAATTTGGTAGAAGTCCTTCTTTCCCTATTTTTTCATATAGTTTATATACTATTGGAGTTAATTTGCTTTAAATGTTTGGTAGAAGTCACATGTAAATCCATCTGATTGTTTCTTCTTTAACAGCTGGGACTTTCACTTTGTTCCAAAATGGAAATTCTCAGTCAGGGGCCCAGCTTCCCTTTACTACAACAAAACCTGATTCACCATAATAAATAAATAGAAAAGCAAAAACAATATTAGTGAGTATTTATATCATGCCTACAATGTTCCAGGCACTGTGTTAAGTGCTTTACAAATATTAACTCATTTTATGTTTACAATAACCATTGGAGTTAGGTGCTATTGTCATCTCCATTTTACACATTAGAAACTGAGGCAAACAGAATGACTTACCTAGAGCCACATAGCTAATTAGTGCCAGAGACCCATTTGAACTCAATTCTTCTTTACTGCAGGTCCAGCTCTTCATCCACCGTATCACCTAGCTGTCCTCACTTATTTATTTAGATACAAGTAATTTCATTAATGTAGGTACTACCTTCCTTAAAACAAATGATAACTCTTCTATAATCTTAGTAGATAGTCTTCAAAAATTACTGTAGTCAAACAAGTTCTTTCCCTCTCTCTTTTCCCTTCTATTTCTCTTTTACCTCCTCTTATTTAACCTTGTGATGAAGCTCTCAGAACCTTGTGAGATTGGTTGTTGGACTATAAGTTCACAGTCTATTTCAAAGCCCACATCCAAAAGTTCTCTAATTTTATAAAACCTCCCAAAGCTTATGTCCATCTGGCATGGCCTTTTGAGAGTCCTGAGTCACTTCAGTGCCTCAGTGAGGCATCAAAGTAATTTTAGTCATATGTAAGATGAAATTCTGTACTTAAAGTGTTTTGCAAACTTTAAAGTGCTATATAAATGTTATTATTGTTATGAGTGGCAATGGTGATTATTACAGACATTTACACAGTGTTTTTGCAGTCAAAATATTTTATGTAAAATACATGGACAAATGAAGATGCCATCATACTCTGGGAAGTATGATCCCTACAGACAATACAATTAAATTAAATAAGCATTCCAAAAATGCTTTCTATGTATCACTGCAAAAAATAAAAGTCTCCTCCCTCAAAGAGCTTGCATTCTATTATGGATGACAATGTGTGCTCACATAATAACAATAAGAACTATGATTTCACTGACATGAAATTCCTAGGTGAAAAAACTCCCTCGGGGCAGCTAGGTGGCACAGTGGTTAGAGCACCAGCCCTGAAGTCAGGAGGACCTGAGTTCAAATCTGGTCTCAGACACTTCCTAGCTGTGTGACCATGGGAAAGTCACTTAACCCCAATTGCCTCAGCAAAAAAAGCAAAAAAAAAAAAAAAATCTCCCTCTACTACTACTTCATATTGTTCTCTGCAATCTATAGTCTTAGTTGCCCTAGAGTCAGGAATGCATCAGGTTCTAATTCTCAATCTGCAGTAACCTTAATCTAAATTACTAAGAGGTTAAATCACTTTCCCAGGATTACACAGCTAATATATATCAAAGGTTACATTTGAATTTAGCTCTTTCTGGGGTTGAAGACAGATACCTATCCAGTATATACCATGATGCTGTATACACATAAAAAGTAAGTATACATAGATAGCATCCTTACTATATGTATACATAGTATCTTTACTATATGTATATATAGTATCCTTACTGTACATATACATAGCATCCTTACTATAAGTATACATAATGCATAAACAAATACAAAGTACTTTTGGGGGAATGGAGAGAAGGATGGGAAAGTTCTAATATAAAGGATGGGTCACAGGAGATCCAGTGGAAGAAAGAGTACAATAGTACAGTACAAAAGAGATAGGGGAAGGATAGACCTGACATGAATAGTACAGGGGAGCAGGGAGTTTCACCACACATAGGAGTGGTGGCCAAGGAAGGAAGCTTCAGTCTAATCATTTATTTATTTCAGAATCACAGGAATTCAATTCTAGGTTGAGTCGTAGGGCTACAGATTGTTTTGCTTTTCACAGTGGCAAGAGTAATGCTGATTTGATTATTAATCCCTGAAAAAAAGGTGGAAAAGGGGGTGAAATAAGTATGTATGCAATGGTAGGTAGGCAGGTGTGCAGTCCCTGACCTTGCTTGTAGATCAAGTGGAGTATTGGGGCCAGACTGACTGTGAAAAGGGTAAGGCAATTTTTTTAGGTACTCACCTTCACACAGATTCAGCCTAGAACACTCTGTAATGTTGACTAGATTATCTCTTCTAGAATGGGTGATTCAAGAGGCTCTTTATTCTGGGAATGGTGATAGTGAAAGGGGTAACAGGAAAGATATCTAGTCCCTCCTGGATCTCACTTGAAATCTGCACAGTTAGAAATATACTCCAATAGAGAGGCGGCATGAGTCATGGAAAGAGCATTGGCCTGTGAGTCAGGAATGCATCAGGTTCTAATTCTCAGTCTGCCAGTAAACTTAACTTTGGACAAGCCAAGTCACTTTTCTGGGACTTAATTTTCTCCTCTGTAAAAGGAGGGAGTTGGATTGAGAGATCTCTAAAAAAGAACAGCTCTACAAAAAGAACAAGTCAGCATATTTTAAAGAAGATAGCATAGAGTAATGAAAAGGGCATGGTCTGGAAACCTGAGTTTCCATTTCAAATCTTTCCATGGCACATTACTACTGAATATGTCTGTTTATTGTGGATGTGGAATCCAGGAGGCAATTCTTATATTCATTCCATTTTGAATTCACCAGCCGAGTAAATTTCAAGAGTAAAGTAGCTTTAATAAATCAAGAGATAATATTCTATTGGTAGTTTTTTCATCAACCAATCTTGTACCTCAAGGAAAAAAAACAATCAACGGCATTGAGCAGGGTTCTTTCTTTGCAAAAGTTATTTATGTGGCTTCTCTCTGTTATGCTTCCTCCTTTCCCTTCATATTTGTTCCCTTTCTGTATTGTGGATGATAGTGAGTTCAACATTGTGGTGATTACTCTTATTGCTCATTTTTGTAGCAGCTTCTAGAAATTGTTTTCACAGCTTCTCTGAGACTATATCCATCAGGATTTCTCAAGATATGCTCCTGGTAATTCAGAAGCACTTTTATCTTGTGTGTATAGGAAAAGTGGAGATTTTCTGGTAAGAGATGGATTTGGAATCTATGGATCTGGATTCATACTCCCACCTCTATTGCTTATCACCTGTGGGACTTTTATCAAGTCATTTTCTTTCTAGAACTCTGTTTACTTATCTGTAATATCAACAAGGAAGTCAAATCAGTCAATACTTAAAGAAATTCATTCAGACTATTCACTGGAAGATCTGCTGAACCTGAAGCTCAAATACTTTGCCCACATAACAAGAAGACAAGACTCATTGGAAAATGCTGGATGAGATTGAAGGCAAAAGGAGGAGGGGAAGACAGGAGAGCAGAGAAGTAGTATTATAGAAACAGCAAACATGAATTTGGACACATTTTGAGAGATAGGGGAGAATAGAAGAATCATGAAATGATAGTGAGACACAACCAAATGAATTAACAAAGAACAATAAAAACAAGGGGATTGCTTTAAATTCTTGCTTTAAATCTATAGCTACATGATTTGGGGGCAAAAAATGTCATGAGTTCCCAATATAGTGGCCATCAGAGCCCAGAGCCATCATCACAGTGTAACGCTGAGGATTGCCCCAGGTGGAAATTCTCAAGCCACCTCTGGGTACATAACATTTTTATGTTTCCCATAATGATTTTTAGAGTACTCTTAGTACAAAATATCTACATACATCACTCTCTTATCCTATTAGACTAAAAGTGAATATGATCAATAAAGTATTGAAAATATTCAAATTCTTATGTGGATATTGCCCATTAAAATTACCAAAACTTTCTCTTAATTTCACATATTTACAAGTGAAGGAGACCTTAAAAGCTATTGAGTCTTATTCCTTTATACAATAGCTGAGGAAACTGAGGCAGATAGAGGATAAGTGATTTGGTCAGAACCACACAGCTAATAAATGCCTAGGCAAGGAATTGGTCTCAGATCTTCTGGACTCAGGGTTGAATGAATCATATTTCCCATTGCCACTACATTTTAGCCATTAGTTTCAGTTATAGTCTTTCCCCCTCACACCTACCAAGCTTTAGCCATAGTTTATTTTAACAATTAAAATTGAGTCACGTTTTCTTTGCTCACTGTCCAGAGATCAATATAAGGTTGATATGGAAGGAGCTACAAGGAGTAGAAGGAGGGAGTCTGGCACACTTAAGAAAAACTAAATATACTGAAAGAGAAACAGAAACCCAACCCATCCCCCATAATTTGTATCCCCAGTTCTGACAGGATGACTCTCTAGACCTTGCTATCTTTTCTTCAAAGCCCCTGAATCATCATCTAACCCACCAAATAACCTCTAGGCTTTGACAGAACATTGAAATGACCCAGCTCCAGCAATGATCTGAATACTAACGAATGGTTTCATGTCCCTGAAACTTAATTAATGAGAAGAGAAAGATTCTTACCAACTTCCTCAAAATGGTCTAGAGATCTTAAAGTCATTATCAGTGAGAATAATTTTTATTATTTATCAAATACATATATTGTGTTCACATGTACACACACATACACATAATGTCCCAAAAGTCTTAATTCAGTTTTAAGCTTTATTAGAATATATACATATACGGGGCAGCTAGGTGGCGCAGTGGATAGAGCACCAGCCCTGAAGTCAGGAAGAACTGAGTTCAAATGTGATCTCAGACACTTAATATTCCCTAGCTGTGTGACCCTGGGCAAGCCACTTAACCTCAATTGTCTCAGCAAAAAGCAAAAAATATATATATATATATATATATATACATATTTAATTAATACATATAAATATATACATATACACGCATCTGTGTTGTTTAGCGTGTCAGTCCACCAGTGAGAAAACGGGAATTCTATTTCTCAGACCAAAATATCTCCTTCCACACAAAGCCTTTCCTGATTACTCCTCTTCCCCGAGAACTGCTAATAATCATCTCCATGACTATCTTGTTTTAACATGTATTTATTGTTGTTATGTGATATTTATTTTTGTTAAATTGTTTACCTTGTATCTATTTTGCATTTTTTCTGTATATATTTATCCTATATATCCATATACATCCTGATAAGGTTGTGTGTATACATACATATATATATATTTATATATATGTGTGTGTGTGTGCGTGTCTGTGTGTATCTTTTCTTTATGTAGATATATGTTGTTGTTGAGAAATAATTTCAATTTTGTCCAACTTTTTGTGATTCCACTTGAGATTTTCTTGGCAAAGATACTAGAGAAATTTGTTATTTCCTTCTCCAAATGAGGAAACTGAGGTAAACAGGGTTAAATATTTTGCCCAGGGTCATGCATCTGGTAAAGTGTATAAGGCTAGAGTCAAATTTATGAAGATGAGTTTTCCTGATTCTCAGTTCATTGCTCTATCTACTGTGCCATCTGGCGGTCTACATAGATATATAAATAGATATAGAGGTCTATATCTATCTATCTATATATGCATTATCACATATATGCATGTATATAATATGTGTGTGTGTTTATATGACAATGTGTGTGAAATAAGTTGGTTCAAGAGGCAAGCAAACAGAATAGTGAAAACATCATTGTCTTAAAGGCAAATGATCCCTGATAGTAGTACTTTAGTCAATTGGACTTCCTTCAATGAAGATGGACACATCTGTACACATACAAATGTGTGTGTGTATATATATATATATATATATATATATATATATATATATGTGTGTGTGTGTGTGTGTGTATACATATATATAATGTGTATATATATAATATATATATAATATATGCCTGCATGTGTATATATGTGTGCAAACTATCTTCTTCAGTAGAATGCAAACTCTTGTGGTCAAAGATGATTTTATTCGTTTCTATTTGTATTATGGAGTTTAGCATAATGCTGGGCTAATATTAAATATTTAATAAATACTTGTTGATTATTTTATTGATTGACTGACATGACTCTCATACTCCCTAGCTGATCTTGGACCAAACACAATCTTTCTATTTTTCCCATTTCCTACCTGAAAAATCGGAATTAAAAAAACCTGCTTCTTTGAACCCTTAACTCCATGGTGTGAATACCTAAGATCATAGATATGGAAGAACTCTGGGCTCTTGGGGCATTCCAGGAATTTGTGCTACTATGCTTTCAGGACTATTTCTATGTTTCTGAAGCAGTTTTATTAAAGAATTCAACAGGTCAACTCCTTTTTCTTGAAAGCTCTTTGTGCCCATCTCCATTCCCTTTCTGTTTTGCTTAAGTATATCAGTTTCCTAACCACACTTTGGATTATTCTATTTTAATTACTCAGAGATGATCTTTTCTAGGTGCTTGGTCTAAAGAAGGGATTTGTATGATAGTCTTTCTCCTCTTGTTTGCAGCTGCCTTTCATCATCGAAGGTAGTCCACTTGACTGAAGTGCTGTCAGGGACAATCTGTCTTCAAGGCAATGATGTTTTCACCATCATGATTGCTTGCCTCTTGAGCGAACATATATTTCAGCTGTAACTGTCTGTTGGTTTCTACACTGACAGAAAGATGTTTCCATACAAGACAGAATTTTATTTTGAGATTTTTAAAAATGTGTGACCCTAATCTCAACATATACAAATATTGATTATCAATATATTTAACTTTTATAACAGAACCCCAGTTTCCTCAACTATAAAATGAAGGTGTTAGACTAGATGATCTATGAAAAATTATGTCTATTATCTACTCTACAATTTAAGGTTGTATCTATATATCTATAAAAGGTGAGATGATTATTTGGTTATGATCTGAATAAAGCAACACTTAATATGGGGCCTCACAGGCTGAAATGGCCATTGAAATAAGGTGGAGAATTGTTCAAGCGTTATAACAATCAATTCATATGTTAGCCAAGTAACTACTACAGTCAAAACACTGTGGCTTATAAAGGCATACACAACCCCTATCTTCAAGGAACTTAACAATCTATTAGAGAAGATATGATACATACATATGATGTAAAGCAATTTAAAAACAGTTTGATTTAGTGGATAGAGGGCCAGCCCTAAAATCAGAAAATAACTGGTTTCTAATAATATTGGTCATGTTACCACCAGCAGCAAGTTATTTAACACTTCATTGCCCTAGGCTACTCTCAAAGATGATAAATTAAATATAAGTTGCTGATCATATTTGGTGGAGTTTCTACATTAGGAATATTCCTAAAATGATAAAATTCTCTCCTCACCCAAAAATAAGGTAAGTGGCATATACCTAAAGTAAATGTTCATAAACTCATCAAATAATACACATAAAATAATCATAAATATCCATTTCTTAATTAATAAACTAAATAATATTTATTGAGAGTCTGAGATAATTTCTGGTTAAGCTTCTATACTGATTTCACATTACTGAAACACTGAAATTTTACCTCTCCTACTTCTATTTCTTATCCTTTTTGCAAGTCATGGAATTTCTCAAAATTCTCATTTTCCTCATATGCAAAGGTACTAAGTACCCTCCTAAATTCCTTTCTGTTCTACAGTTTTAATCCTAATACCAAATGACTTGTGTGTACAAAGGATAGTTTTAGTCATTGGGATGATAGGGAGACAAGCAAGATGTAGTCTCTGAAGGAATGGTCTTGAGTATCATTTATAGAGCTTTCTAGATCTACTATAACATATTGCTGTGTCCTCAATGAGCTAGCAGGGGAGATACAATGATGAGCATGAGTACAAACAGCACTGATAATTAGCATTCTTCACTTCAAGATCCAATACCCAGCAAGATGAACCCAGTTCTCTGTTTTGTAGACATGGCCAATGTCATTGTCAATAATGTCTCTGCCATGTCAACTTGTCAACTGACAACACAAAAGTGAGTTTGACACTTGGAAAAGATTGTTAATAATCACTGAATTTCATGAACCTGGGGAAGATTTCAGGGATTCTGTAAATATGGATGGGAAGAAAAATTACATTGTTATTTTCTTTAACTGTTAGATTCCTTTGCAGTTCTATGTATTTTATCTTATGCATTTATAAACAATATTCTGAACAGGAACCCATAGGCTTCACTGGACTGCCAAAAAGGATTTTTTATATCATACTATGGCCAAGCAGAAGACAGCAGTGAGTGATATGGTGGAAACAACAAAGAAGGGATCATAGGTAGGCAGATGAATGAATAAGACTACTTAAACAAGAGTACTAAAATTAAATTCAAGTTAGTGAGGACCTACTATTTGAATTTTAAAAGAATTTTAGAAGAATTCCATAGATGGAATAGGTCTGCTTCAGAATCAGGAAAACCTTTGTTCAAATTCAGTATCAAACACTTACTAGCTCAAGGATACTAGGCAAGTCACTTAATCTTTGTTTCCTCAGTTTCCTCATTCATAAAATAGGGATAATAATAGCACTTATTATAATTATAATACTTATTATATTTTTGAGGATCAGTGGAATAATAATTGTTAAGCACTTAACACAGTGCATGGCCCACAATAGACGCTTAATAAAGGTTAACTATTGTAATTATCACTACTATTTAACCTTGGTGAGCTCAGTTTCCTTATCAATAAATTTGGGGATCTGGACCTAATTACCTTTAAGGTCTCTTCTAATTCTAAATTTATAATCTACAATCCTAAAATACTATGTCCTCAGAAAGCTCTTAAGGGCAAAATGATAAGCATAAATAAATATAACTGAAAGAAAAACATGAAAATTCTTGAGTTACAAAGTGTTCATGGGAGAGAGGGAACACATTTGGATGAAAAAATAGCTAGCGATTGTATAGTTATTTTGCTTTTGAAGTGCCTTCCCTTTTATTATCATATGCCAACAAAATATACTTTTACCAACTCAATGTCTTTCCTGAAAAATACTTACCTTGGTCTCTTCCAGACCCATTATTCATATATTAAACAAAGTCTTGAGTCTTGATTAGGGACAAAGATCACCAGAGACTTGATTTCCAGAAGAATTTATGAATGTGAAATATGCTTCTTACTGAAAGAGTGGTTTTTAAATCATTTGATTTTTCCCTCCCTCTTTCTCTCTCTCCTTCTCTCTCCTTCCCTCCCTCCCTCTCCCTCTTCCTTTCCCCCTTCCTCTCTCTTTCTCTCTCTCTCCATCCCTCTTTACTGTATCCACAGATTGCATAAACAAATTATTTGAATAGGCTTAATTAAGTGTGAAATGCCTTTTACCACAGAAAATGGTGGATGAAATTCCTGTTGCATGGTTGTTCATGGAAATATCAAGTATAGCACTGAGTCTCTAAGGACATGGTTCTTGAGTGTCTTTGAAGAGTTCAAGAACAATAAATCAGTACTAGTCACTATATTCTTCTGAGAGGTCTGAAGGAAGTAAACTGTGAAACAGTCACAATGCCAGCAAGGATGCAATATGTCCTCTAACTTTCCCTGGAGACAAGAGGGGAAATTGCTAATACAGATCCTCATTGAAATGAGGAGGTGAAAGGAAATTCCAGAAATCACAGACCATTAAGTCCCAACTCAGTTCTAAGAAAAGTGATTGAGAGTTTAATCAAAGTGTGATAGATAGGTATGCATACTGAAGTTTTGCTGAAAAATTTCCTTTGTAGCATCTGCATAAGTACTATCTTATCTCTCCGAAGAGAAGATCTTTCCTATTTGGATGGGAAATTCATAAAAATAATCAAAATGAAGAATGTCTGCTTTATTTTATAAGGGCTTTGCTGCTAATTGAAGTCCAAATCCTGTCCATTTCAAAATTGAATTCATTGTGAAATAACCATGTCTGGGAAATTAAAAAGTCTTGTGTTTAGCTACTAAAAGTAATTTGACTAATGTTAACATCTTTAAGGAATATCCAAAATGGATCATAGTCATCCTTATTATTGTCATCAATATCAACAACATCAGCACCATTAGATCAAAGAATCATAAATTTAGAACTGGGAAAATCTTCTGAGGTCACTTAGTCGAACTTCTTCATTTTTCAGATGAAGAAACGGAGACCCAGAAAAGGTAAGTGATTTGCCTTAGTCACAGTGATTTGCTCAAAGTCACACAGGTAGCAATTGGTTTAAAACAAGGTCCTCTGATTTTACATCAGGTTCTCCTTATTATTACTGTTTCTCATTGCTTTTACTATTACTCATTACTATTTAATTCTTTCTTTTTATTATGTTGTCATTTATATTTTCAAAGTGTTTTCAACCACATTATCTCTAATAAACAATATGTACTGCCACTATGCTAATACAATGTTATGTTGTACTTTGGCATCCTTCAAGATACTTGCTTTGCCAGTTTCTATTGTTATATTCTGATGTTGTTATGCTTCCATTATGATATATACTGTATGTTGATATGTATGTATGTATGTTTCCATCAGAATAGAACATATATAATAATTTAAATTTTTCCACTGTATTAAGTTTAATGGTATTGAGTCATTACCACTTAGCAAAGTTCTTTGACCTGTTATAGAAGGCCTTCCCTTTAGTGCTATACATTGTATTGTGAGGTAGCTAGGTGGCTCAGAAGATACAACACAAGGCTAGGAATTAGAAAGGCTCATCTTCCTGAGTTCAAATCCAGCTTCAGAAACTTATTAAATATGTGACCCTAAACAAGTAGCCTAACCCTGTTTAAAAAAAAAAAAGCTGTTAAAACCCTGCTAAAGCCTCAGTTCCTCATCTATAAAATGAACTGGAGAAAGAAATGGCACACTGCTCCAGTATCTTTGCAAAGAAAATCCCAAGAGGGGTCAAACATAAAAAGAAGAAAATAAAACTGAATTTTACATCTGTCCATAGTTGAATTTCAGTCAAGATTTGTGAATCTGGAGACGAGATCCAAGTTGCCATGGAATATGGAACTGAGGGCAGTGGCTATTCCAGATGCCATGGAAAATATTATCTTGGGAAAGCTAGTCATGGAAATAAAAATCTTTGACAGAAATCACCTCATTTCAGTCCCTTTGAAGAATAGGGATGGAGGAGAAAGAATTTTTCAAGTAAGTGCTAATGTTTACCCTTCGAGTTTACTTCTTATGAGAAGGCCTCCTGAGACTTTTTCAAGTTTTTTTTTTCTTTTCAAGCTTAAGTGAGGTTCCTGTGGCTCTTTGGAAAAGGGTAGAAAGGTTGAACCTGTTCTCTGGTCTTCAGGTTACTACTGGAAAATAGACAGGATTTAAGAGCCCTTTGGGAAATGGAACATAGTTTGTTTGTGCAGTTATACAGTCTGTTCTCCTGTGTTCAAGAAGAGGGAACTTTAATCCAAAATTTTAAGATATGGATCATTACACAAATTAGCTGATGCATTAAAACAATGTAAGTGGTTCACTAACTTATTTTAGCTGGACAATACAGAGATATATGAAGTCATTTCTATGCTAAATTGTGCAAGGAGTACTAAAGGAGGAGACTTCCCTCATTTGGGTGATGCTGGGTAAGTCATTTCAGCTCTCTGAGGCTATTTCCTCATCTGTAAAAAAAAAAAGGATAATAATACCCAACCTATCTAATTCAAAGAAATGTTGCACAGAAAATGTTCTGTAAATCTTGACGTTATGGAAATGTGAGTTCTTTACCAATTCTGACAACACTATCATCAATCCTATGCCTTTCAATTGCTGCATATATTCTAGGCTCCCTCAAGCAATCATTCTATCTTTAATTTCTTCTTTAGTCAGAAAAGAACATTTATTAAACACTGATTGCATGCAGACCACTGTGACATTTTTTTTAACATTCCCCCTTAATTCTCCCCAAACCTGTTCCTATTACTAGCCACCTTATTCCTGTACTGCCACACCCAAGTCCCATAGCTGCTCCTTTGCTACTAGTTTTCTTGACTCAATTCAAACTTTCTCACCCTAAGCTATCATGTGAAACAAGAACCCTTGTCCTAAAGTGAAATTTTCTTGTGATTCCTCAGTTGGTACAATGGAAAGAATATGAGCTCTGGAGTTAAAAGACCTGAGTCCTAACTTCATACCTCAGATGATTAATATTTATGATGGCCACGAATAAATCACTTATTCTTCCTCAGTTTCAATTTCTCATCTATAAAAATGAAATAGTTGTACTAGAAAACTCTGAAGTTTCTTCCAGTTTTAGATCCATGAATTTTTTTTTCTGGAAGTTTTGAAAGCACTATAGAATCACTGTTGGTAGAACAGAACTATGAACTTGTTCCACCCATTTTGTAGAATAATTTAGAATATGCCCAAAGAGTTATAAAACTGTCTATGCCTTTCAACCCAACAATACCACTATTAATGATAAGAAAAAAGGAAAAGAGCTTACATGTTTTAAAATATTCCTAGCAGCTCTCTTTGTATTGGCAAAGAACTGGAAATTGCAGAGATGGCCATTGATTGGGAAATGGCTGATCAAGTTGTGGTGTGATCATTATGGAATACTATTGTGCTATAAGAAATGATGAGATCAATGATTGTTGAAAAACATTGACATACTTGGACAAAATAACAAAGAGCAAAATGAGCAGAGCAAAGAGAACATTGTATACAGCATATTATTTTAAGAACAACTTTCAGCGACCAAGTCATTTTGACAATTATAAATGGCCAAATTAACAACAAAGAATGTATGAAGGAAGATGCCATCTACATCTAGAAAAAGAACTGATTTAAATAGAAATATGTATCGTATGGATTTATACATACACATACACACATTTGTGCCTAATGGTAGTTATTTCTAAGGTGGGGAGGCCAAGAGAGAGGGGAAAAAAGTTATATGATACCTTTATTACATATTTAAAAGAAAAAACAAATTATACATAAATGTTCAGTTTCATGTGCAAAAAAAGATTTTTTAAAAAAATTAATTTTTTAAAAAAATCTACAGGACTGCTCAAATTAATTAAAATATCTAATCAGAAATTCTCTGGCAATGTCCCTCAGCACCAAAATGCTCTTAGTTTGTATTCCTTTACATATCCTTCTGTGGCATCAACCTAAAGCCAAAGCAAACTTTGGAAATATCTCTATTAGCTTGATGGGCTGACAAAAAGGTACTTGGGTTCAAATCATAAGGTATTGGAACTGGCTTGTGTGAGAAACTTAAAAGAATTGAGGTGGTAGTTGAAAAAACTCAGAATCAATAGGAAGCCAGTAAACTCATAACCCATTCCCACTAACCCTGAAGTAACAATCCCTAGCTTCCTTCATTCTGAAATATGTCATGGACTCCATTGATATTAAATGAGCATTAGTGATACACAGGAAGTTATCACTAACTAAAATGACCCCACCCCACCCTCAAAGAAGAGCTTTTTATATTTCAAAGAGAGACGAGCTCAAACAACTGAAAATTTATTAAGCATTTATTTTGTGCCTAGCACAAAGTTAGTACCTAGAGATGCAAAAGTGAAGTAGTCTATTTTCTCAAGGAGCTTACATTCTATCAGAGGATACAGAATTTATATATATATTTATATGCATATATATGCATATATATATATATATTATAAGCACATATATAATAAATGTGTAGATTCAAAATATATGAAATATAAATACAATGTAGATTACTTGTGGGTTTGGTACTACCTGTTAGGGGATCAGAACAGGCTTATGATGCTTGAGCTAAGGTATGAAGGAAACAAGGAATCTTAAAAGGTGAAGAGAGGAGAGAAAATGCTCTGGGAATTGGAAACAGTAAAAGTCATGGAAAGGAGAGACGGATTCTTATTGCGATGAAAAAGATCGATTTGACTGGACTTAAGAGTGTGTGAAAAGAAATAACAGATAATAAGACTGGAAAAATAGACTGGTGCCAGGGTATAAAAGGCTGTAAATGTCAAACAGAGAAGTTGTCTTGATCTTATGAGTAATAGGGAGCTACTGAAGTTTATTGTGCTTTTTGAAAATTACCTTGGCAGCTGTGTGGAGATTGGACAGATTGGAAAAGAGAAAAATTTGAGATAGCATCTTCACTTAGGAGGCTATTCAAATAGGTCAGATAAGCTAGGGTTACAGCTGTGTGAGCAACTAGAAAAGAATGGTAGTTATTTATTGCAGAGGTAGAGTCAAACAAGATTTGGTAGCTTGAAATATGTTGGGCAAAATAGAATAAAGTTTTATAGCTAGCATTTCTGCAGCACCATAATATTTACCCATGCAATAACCTGGGAGGTAGGTGCTATCATTATCCCTATTTTATAGATGATGAAACTGAGTCAGAGATAGGTGATTTTCCCAGGGTGACATAGCCAATGAGTGTTTGATATTAGCTTTGAACTCAACTTTCTGACTCCTGATCTAGCACTCTATCTAACATGTCACTTAGTTTTTTAAGATGCCATTGAAGTTTTGAACCTTAGTGCTTGGAAGGAAGGTTTTAGCCTTAACAGAAAGTGGGAAGTTCAGAAGAGAAGGAGGGAAAGAATTAGTTTTGGTGAGTTTTTTTTTTTTTTTAAACATGCTGTTTGTTCCATTCCAGAAGCCCTTTCAACTTTAAGTTCCATCTTCTATGAAGTCTTTTCTGATTAAATTGACCAGGATTCAGTCACTTCAATCACTCCAGCTAGTTGTTTGCTCATAGACACAGGCTTCTGGTTTTCTTGCTCTCATTGATTTTTCACTTGTCTTTATCATGTTTTCCCCATTAGGCTGTAAGCTTCTCTGAGGCAAGGAGCAACTCCACTTCTTTTTAAATTCATCACAGTTACGGTTTCTGAGCTGTTGTTGCTAAAAGCCCGGCAAACATTTCAACTGGTCATGTAAGGTAACCTTGATCAATGGTCTAAAATTTATGTACTGCAGAAAACAATATTTTTTAAAATGACTTTAAATAATATACATAAAAATATTTATTTCTAATCAGTAAATTATGTCTATGATTTTGGAAGCATGAGAAACTGTAATAAATACTTTTGTTACTGATGAATTTATTGAAATCTCACTTATAAAAGGGGTTTGAGAATTATCACTAAGATCTCTAAAAGGAAGTCATCCATTTCAATTCCTTTTTAATTCAAAGGTTTATGAATGTTTTTTGCCTCTTATACCATAGTCATTTCCTTATAAAAAATTCTTCCTTTCTTAAACCCGAAAACCCACATATCCAACTAAATCCTCCCTTGAGGGGAAAAAAATATCCAGTTAAGCCAAACTAATGAAAATTGTTGCTTAGAAAGAGCATATGAAACAATCTGTACTTCTCTGTCTTTATACAAATTGTTTACTTCATTAATTGTTGACTTGAACTAAGATTGGTTAATTGTGATTTGCCAATGTTAAGCTCTTAGTGTCACTGAAGCATCTAAGTGGTATAAAGGCTAGAGTACAGTACCAGAAGTCAGTACAATTTGAGTTTGTATCTGGCCTCAGACATTTATTAAATGTGTGATCCTGAGCAATCCATTCAATCTATGTAAGATTGAAAATTCTCACCTGTAAAAAGGGGATAATAACAATACCTATTATGAGGGTAAAATGAGATATTTGTAAATGTTAAAGTGCTATAGAAATGTGATCTATTATTGTTTTCATTTATATTATTTTCATCACTAGGTAAAATGTTCTTCTGGCTCTGTTTTATTTATTTTGCATCAGGTTGTATAAATTTTTGCACATTTCTTATCATTATTTATCAAACAATAATATAACATTTTGTTCATTTACCAATTTAGCCATTCCCCAATCCATGGAAACCCACTTTGTTTCCAGTTTTTGTTTTTGTTAACCCTGAAACTCCTTCTACAGTCATATTATTCAATTCTACTTAAATCCCCAAATGCATATTAGATGTTAAGGATACAAAGATGAAATGGAATAAAATCAGACTCTTCCTTTAAGGAAAATTATAATCACACACACACACACACACACACACACGTCAGTTTGTTGTAAATACAAAGCAAATTTCAAAGTGCCAAGACAAGGTAGAACAAAGATCACTTGCATGGGGGAAGTGTGGGGAAGGACAGGGGAAGGAATGGGAGAAAACAGATGAGAGAAAATCACACGGATTTTCCTTTGGATTTCCCATTGGTTATTAAGAAGATGGTTTCATTAGCACTGACAGTGAATAAAATAATGCAAAATGGGTTGGTATTTTCCTATCACATTTGGTTTAGGGATTTTTAAAGATTCTTCTTTTAATTCCATTTAGTCCTTAGGTATGGAGAGTCGTCAATTGTGTCATGTACCAGTCAGTGTGAATAAACTGAATGAAGTTAGAATTTTATTTGTTGTTTAATCCCAGGACCAATTCTGGTGTTTGAATTTATGCCTTTCTTTGCTCTAACAAAATTTCTGCTCAGAAATTTAAATAATCTCAAAAGCAGAGTCAGGAAGATCTTAGTTCCAGTCCCACCTTTAGCACTTACTGGTTGTATGTCTCTGAGTTAGTTTTTTAATTTCTTTAAATCTCAGGCTCTTCACCTGTAAAATTGGAATAATAAAAACACCTGTCTCCCAGAGTAATTGTGAGAATTAAATGAATTTTCAAAATATGTAAAGCACTTTGTAAAGCTTAAAATATTAGACATGTGTCCCAAGATTTGAAACTTTTAAAAAAAAGCATTAATAGTTTTGGGACACTTTGCATACATATTAGCTATTATTACTGAATAATGAAATCTAACCCTACCCACTAATATACACATACAAATCAATTACTTAGTAGATTTCTTCCACAGTCATTGCCAAAAGTACAGAAACACAGATTTTCTCTTTTGGAAGAAAACACTTTTATAGTAAAGTTGGATATTTTTAAAAACTACATTTTGGAAACCATTTGGAAGACCTTAATTTGTGGACTTTATTTAAGCTACACATTTATAGAGAGGTAAGGAAATAAGAAAGGGGAAGAAGATTTGATATTAGCTATAGAACTGTCCCTCAGGGAAGTTGATTCAAGAGAGAAGAAACACTTCTGCTGAGGCTTAGAGAAAAGTCTTCTTTTCCTTCTGTCTTTAGTGGTGGATTAATAATAATATTGCCACAATTATTAAGTATTTATAAACCTTAGAGTATAACATGAATGTTAGTCATGATAATTTGTATATAATTTAAATTACTAGTTATTAATGTTATTTATATTAATTATAATAATTCATCTATCCTAGACCACTGCGTTATGTAGCTCAATGAAACTATGAGTTATAACATGCAAGATGTACAGGTCATATTGAAGGCCTATGATTTAAAAAAAAAAAAAAAGATTCACTGAAGAAGGAAATGGCAAATCATTTCAATATCTTTGCCAAGAAAACTCCATGGAAAAAATGGTCCATAGAGTCAGGAAGAGTTAGATAAAAATAAATGACTGAACAACAACTATATATAAAACTACATGACTGAACAACAATCTTCCATATTTAAATGAGATGTCCTTGAGAGTAGAGATCATAATTTTGCATTTCTTTGTATATCTAGTGCTTAAGTGTTTCTACTGGGCTTATATCCCAGAGATCTTAAAGGAGGGAAAGGGATCCACATGTGCAAAAATGTTTGTGGCAGCCCTTTTTGTAGTGGCTAGAAACTGGAAGCTGAATGGATGCCCATTGGTTGGAGAATGGCTGAATAAATTATGGTATATGAATGTTATGGAATATTATTGTTCTGTAAGAAACGACCAACAGGATGATTTCAAAGAGGCTTGGAGAGACTTGCATGAACTGATGCTGAGTGAAATGAGCAGAACCAACAGATCATTATACACATCCACAACAATATTATAGAACGATCAATTCTGATGAATGTGGCTCTCTTCAACAATGAGATGATTCAAGCCAGTTCTGATTGTTTAGTGATGAAGAAAGCCATTTATACCCAGAGAGAGCACTGTGAGAACTGAATGTGGTTCACCACATATTATTTTCACTCTTTTTGTTGTTGTTTGCTTGCATTTTATTTTGCAATAAATAAAATTTTTTTTTTACTGGTTTGATTTAATTTTTCTTGTGTGGCATAATTGTATAAATATGTATGCATATATATTGATATATTGAATTTAACACAAATTTCTATATTGTGTAACATATATTGGACTATTTGCCATCTAGGGAGGGGGTGGAGGAAAAGGGGGGAAATTGGAACACAAGGTTTTGCAAGGGCTAATGTTGAAGTATTGTCCACGCATATGTTTTTAAAAATAAAAAGCTTAAATAAAGAAAAAAATAGTATATCTAGTGCTTAGCGTCTTTGCTAAACCATAGTAAATCTTTAATAAATGTTTGTTGACTAATTGAGAGCCCACAAAGAAAGTGGACTAAGAAAAATCTACTAAATGATGATTAGTTCAAAAGTACAATCATCTCAGTGGGTGAAAAAGAGGTAAAGTGAATATGCAGATAATTGGAACTGAAGAGTTTGATAAACTCAGGAAAATCTGTATGTGTTTGAAGTTGCCAAACATGAGGACAGGGATTGATATATGTGAAATTGCTTTCTAAATGTGATAGTGCTATATAAATGTAAGGTATTATGATAATTTCTAACTTTTCTAACTAACGTAGCCTTATGTCTCTTGTTATTTCTATTCCTCTAACAACATTCATAGCGACAAGTTATTTCCCTGAAATGCATTCTCTTCATCAATAGAGGCATATTTGTTTCTATAGGGCAGAGTTGTACATAGAATACTCTGAAAAAAAACATGTTTATTCTTCAAATCAAAGTTAGTTGATTCTTTCAGTGAGAACCTCCTCAGAGATTCAAAATGAGACAATGCTTTGGAATTTCCAAGAGTAATTCTTGAATCTAGAAATCAAGCTAATTCAATAAAAAAAACAGTAAACATTTACTAAATGCCCAATATGTGCCAAGTTCTTGAATTTATCTCTCTTAATTTAATCATAGGTTAACTTTTGTAAAGCATATGAGAGATTAAAAAGACCAACTAAAAAACGCAAACTAAAAAATACTCAAAATTTTCATAAAATGGGACCTTTAAGTAACCCTGGACTTCCTAGACAAGCACTTGGCTATATCATATCTGTACCATGGAAATATTCCAAGTCATGTGATATATTGGCAGTGAAATTTTTTTATTTTTGAAGAAGTTTGGGGAGTTGGGCTAATTGTATACAGTAAAGAACATCTATAATAGCTAAAATCTGAAAAAAAAATTGAGGGGAGGTTGCTAAAATTCCTTTTCATTTCATTCTGGATTGACTCAAGGCAAGAAAATCACTTCTAGGTCATTTTAAGGGATTTTAAACAATTAATTTTTTTGGGTTTATGATCAGAAACAATGGAAATTTGGAAAGAAAAAGAATTTGGAACACCAAACTTTCAAACTATTTTAAACAGACCAGTAATCAGTTTGTGATAGACATTGTGCTATTTCACATACCAGTTTTTGAAAAGAAATGCTTTCTGCTGAGTTATTCATCTACAACTAGTGATGAAACAAACAAAAAAAATGAAACAGAATGAAAATCTGAAACCATTATCCTTCTGGAAAACCTGCTGATTAAATAAAAAATGATGGACACTAAACTACTAGTGCAGCTTTTTTAATGGGTACTTAGATTTATGACTCATTTTTTTAAAATTAATGCAATGGGGGTCTTCTACAGACACCCTCTACCACTTCAAGTATATCATGAAAATTTAGTATAGAGCATCATTATGATCTGGAAAATCCAAGTAAAAAATTTGAGCTCTCCCTTCATATCAGAGAAGTCTGATTTTTTTCTTTTTCTGTTCAAGGGTGTTTACAGTATTAAAAGATAAATATGTAGATATTTTATGGTACTATCCATATATTTTATGCATTTGTGAGTTTCTAAACTTTTTCAGTGTCATTTACTGCTCTACCTGTTGTATGCAGCTTCTACAAAAGTCCCCAAAAGTTCCTGTTTATTTTCTTATACCAACCCACAATATATTGAGATTGCATCAGGAAAGTAACAATATGAAGAAATAAATGTATTGGAAATAAGCAATATGGGGGAGGGAAAGTTTCTGGAAGATGATAGAGTAAGTAGGTCAGAAAATTTCAAGCTCTCCAGATTTCCCTCAGAAATGGAACAAATTTTGTACCTCAAGGTGACCATAGACTGATAAAAAATTAATAAGACTTTGGGTGGAAGAGGATAACCTCCTAGGGTAACCCCAAAAGACCCAAAGAAAGACAAGTTGAGGATTAACCAGTTTGAAGTGCAAACACCTCCAGGTTAGCTGGGACTAGCTGGGTTTGACTGGACTCTCAGTGTGAATCACAAAAACTTTCACCTCTGAGACTATGTAAGCAGTCAGGGGTCTGACCTCAGAAGGAAGATCCAGACCTCAGAAAGACTGAGGGAACCTCGACTGATTAGGAATACCAGGCCCAGCAGTGCTGCAGTGTCCTGGAACTGAGCAAAAAGGAACCAGCACATCCAACGAGTGCAGAGGCAATGGGGCAGGGACACTGCTGGCTGCCAGAACTTGCAGGAGGGGAGAGATTTTAGTTTTTGGTTTGAGGTAAGAGGGAAGAGCTGAAGTGAAGCTATAGGCACTATACCCTCCATGATTACAGGTACTTACATTAATAATTCTCATTAAAAAAAAAAAAGAAAAGAACCAGCAAAGAAGAAAAAACCCAATCATAGAAACTTACTGTGTGAATAGGGAAGACCATGGTTCATCTTCAGAGAACACGAAGTAAAAAAAAAGCTTCTTCCGGGCAGCTAGGTGGCGTAGTGGTTAGAGCACCAGCCCTGAAGTCAGGAAGACCTGAGTTCAAATCTGGTCTCAGACACTTAACATTCCCTAGCTGTGTGACTCTGGGCAAGTCACTTAACCCCAATTGCCTCAGCAAAAAGCAAAAAAAAAAAAAAAAAGCTTCTTCTATCCCAAAGAGTAATGTTGAATGGTTGCCAAAAAGAATTTATAAAAGAACTCAAAAAAAGACTAAAAATCAAGTGAAGGAGATTGAAAAAAAATAAATGAGAAATCATCCAAGAAAAAAAAGACTGAAAAAATAATAAGTTTACCAACTAGAAAAGGTGATGCAGAATCTTAAAGAAAAAATAATTCTTTGAAAGTTAGAATTAAGAAAGTGAAAGCCAGTGAAGCTATAAGAGATCAAGAAATAACAAAACAGAATATAAAGAATGAAAAAATAGAGCAGAATGTGGAACATTTCATAAGAAAAACAACATATCTGGAGAACTGATCAAGAAGAGAAGATATATGAATAATTGGACTACCTGAAAACTTTGACTAAGAAAAAGACCTTTGACACAATAATCAAGAAATAATCCAAAAAAATTTGTCCTGGAATAATAGAACTAAGGAGAAAGTAGAAACAGAAAAAAATAGACCAATCACTACATCAAAGAGATTCTTTGTAAAAAAACAAAAAAACAAAAACAAAAACATAGGAATATTATTGCCAAATTTTGAAGACCCCAAAGTGAAAATTTGATGAAACATGAAAAAAAAAAAAAAAAAACCAACAATTCAAATACACTGGAACTGCATTTAGAATGGTACAAGATTATCCACTCAGTATCAGTAATCACAATAAAAGACTGCAGATCCTGAAATCATATATATTAGTAATAAAAAAAAAAACTATCCTGCAGCCAAAACTATCATACCCAGCAAAATTATCCATAACATTTAATGAGAAAAAATAGACATTCAATGAACTGACAGATTTTCAGGATTTTGTCTCAACCAAACCCAAACTTAATCAAATATTTAATATATAAGAACCAATATCAAAGATTAATTTCAAGGAATTTAACATGGAAAAATTAGTTTATGCTTTTTTTAACTTGGAAAATATTCTATATGTTTAAGATTGACATCAGTAATTGGACAGCTCAAAAGAAAGACTGGGACAGAGTTGAGTATGTCCTGACTCTAAAAAGCAAAATCCAGGAAAAGATTAAAAATAGTTTTTATGCTATACAAATGAAGTGTAGAGAAAGAATAGACACAGGGGAATTAGAGGGGGGAGAAGGAATAGTAGTTCTGAAAACCTACTCACATTGAGAATAGGTTAAATAGGCAATAATACATGTATATCATGAAAAGTATAGCACCCTCCAAAATCTATAAAGAAATAATGGGGGAGAGAATAGTCTAAAGTGGAATATAGAAAGATGTATAAGTTTATGGCAGTGAGATAAGGTATATAGATTAATGGTAAGAGAGTAAAGGATAAATTGAGGTATAGAAAGGTATGTAGAATTATGGTAATGGAATAAGGTGTGTAGATTGATGGGAAAGGTAAAATGGGGTGGGGGTGGGAGAAATGATGGTATAGGATAAGGTAGAATACAGAAGGATACAGATAAAGGAGGATACAAATGAACAGGCTTGGAATAAGGTGTATACATTCATGGGAGTGAGATAAAGAGGGAAGATAAGGGTGGTGAGGGAGAAGATAAGGGAAGGAGCCATAGGTGGAAGAAGGTTAAATAATAGCAAGGCAAGTTAAGGAGTAGAATTAAAGTAGAAGAGTTAGGAGGAATAGGAAAGAAGAGATGTATACAAACACTAAAAGAATCAGGAGTAGACTTTATTAGGAAAAATTTAGAGCTAGTAATCATTAATCTTAGAAAAAGTTAAACTTAAAGATTCAATTAAAAGAGAGCATCCACATTATATGTCAGCCATATTATACATGACAATATTTTGTTTAGTTTTTTCTTTTCTGTCTTTCTTTTTCTATTGTTTTTTTCCTTATTTTGTATTCAGTTCAATTAAAAAAGTAAAAAAGAAATGAGCAATAGGAACAAAGAATATAAAGCAGAAGAACATAACCAAGGTCTGTGCATAGCAAAGAGCTCAAGCAACTTAATCTGTGCTTTGATTGAAGAAAAGAAAATGTTAAGTGACCAATGATGGTGTTTAAATGTCTAGTTGGCTGAATCTTTGTGAAATGAATGGCCAGTCCAAGAAGCTTGAAGCAGTTGTATTATGATGTTCTGCTCTTCCTTTGTTACCATGTGTTATTGGAAAGTTCTGCATTGTCCTGGTTCTCAGCATCTCTAGAAAAGCCAGACAAGAGCTTATATGTTGATAATTGTCACTGGATGTTCATCATTGGACTTTACGTCACTCTAGAACCCAGGAACAGAATATATCAGAAAAAGAAGAGTGCTAGACGGAGTCAGAAAGGTTCATTTTCATGAGTTCATATTTGGTCTCAGAAACTTACTGTGTGACCCTCAGAAAATCCCTTAACCTTGTTTGCTTAAATTCCTTATCTGTAAAATGAGCTACAGAAGGAAATGGCAAACTACTCTAGAATCTTTGCCAAGAAAACCTCCAATGAGGTCATGAAGAGTTGGACATGACTGAAATGACTGAATGACAAAGCAACAACCCCTCCATTGTCCTTTGGGTGGGTTTTCAGACTGTAGTGTTCTATGACTCACATCCATATGTCACCAAAAGAATAAGTGTTAAAAAAGATGTATCATGCTTCAAGGAGAAACTTTGGATTATGAAAAATGCTACACAATTTTTCAAAGGCAATTCAGCATTCTTTCCTGTTCAGTTATGCACCCAGCATAACTGTTTTTGCCTGTGTGAATAATTTGTCCAAGATATGTTTTGTTCATGAATAAGCTCTATTGGTAGTACATCTAACAGCATAAATTAGTTTATACCATAATTTTCCTTCATCTACTTTTTCTTATGTAGACAGACAAAACTCCTGAATGATTATGGGATTCATTTATGAGGCTCCACAATGTCCTGGCATTTAGTTGGATCAAGACAATATTATTTATAAACAGAATCTACTGGAGGATCTCAAAATCTATAGGGAATATCTTCTCCAATTGGACTGTGCTGGATATCTTCCTTCACATCAATAAACACTTTGGCAAGGGAGCATCTTTTTGTTTTATAAAGTACTAGATGTTAACACTTAGGGCATCATCAGACAAAATTGTCTATTATGCATTTTTCAAGCAAATTTGTAAGGTTGGTATAGTAAGGTCAAAAAACCTGGATTCAAGTCTTGCTACTCATATACACTGTCTGTTTTACTCTGGCCAAGTCACTTAACCTAGCAATGCTTTAAGCAACTCTCTCAAATTAAGTTTTAGAAAAGGTGATGACTTGTACTAAAGAAATTTCTTCATTTAAGAATTTCCTATACACATGAAAATTTAGTTTTTATACAGTCTCTATCCCTATGATAGATATCTTTTTGGAGCAGGATATTTAAAGCAGTGTTTTGTTTCATTGATTCAAAGGTTACTTTTTAATAGTTAAGAAATAATAAACAGAAGGACCTTTTATTTTCTACAACTTTCAGTCAACTGTGTGACTATATCTATCTATATCTATATCTAGCTAGCTATCTATCTATCTGTCTATCTATAGCATGGTTTTCTATAGCTAGAATACTATTGCAAATGTCAATATGTTCTCTTCATACCTTTATCAAGAAAATTTGTATAGATAATTTTCATTCTTAAATTGTATAAAAGGGAAAGTAGATACATTGGCTATTGTTACTGGCCTTTTCCCCCTTACATCCTCGTACATGGATAACATTCTTCCTTTTTTTCAGATATGTTGAAAAATGAGTCTCTCAAAGCTTTCAAAGGAAGGTTTCATGGAGGAAGATGTAAAATCCAGGGAAACCAGGAAGTGAAGATGAGAAATGGAGAGCATTCCAAGGATGGAGCAAAGCATATAAAAATGCTGAGAGTCAGGAAGTAGAGTGTCTTGAGCAAGGAACAGCAAGGAGAGCAGTGTCACAGGCTTAAAGTGAAGGGTCAATGGGTAAGAAGACCTGAGAAATTTGCTGAAGAGGTTTTATGGTTTAAAAAAAAGAATTGTCAACACATATAGTGAAAAATAAATTGAAATTTGTATATTAAAAATGTTTTAATTGTTTTATTTTTTCTGATTATACATGTATATTAATCTTTAATTGAAACTTGTATTAACTAGTATGAGTGTAGTTAATAGATAAAGAAAAATAGTGTACCATTTGATCTCAATGTTGTGAGTACTGAAAAAATTTACACCATTAGTGCAGTAACCATTAGTAACTTTATAAGACTAATGCTAAGCATGTCTCTAACCCCTCACTGGAAAGATGGTAGTTATAGATATGGAGCAAGACATATGCCATTAGAAATGATCACTGTGTTTTGTTTAACATTCCTTTGTTTCAAGAGAGGGTTCTATTGTTGTTGTTGTTGGGAGGGGGAGTATCACTGAAAAGGGACAATAATAGGAGTTTTTAAAAATTACGTTAATAGAACAAACAAAAAAAAGGAAAATGCCCAGAAATTTCACAAATTAAGAGATCTCATGTCTAATCTTGACTTTTATATTAACTAACTGTGGCAAATCAGTGAATTTCTCTGTAAGTTCTTTGTTTTCTGCTATAAAATGAAAGAGTTGTAGCTTATAATATTGTCTTCTGATTTCTGTTGGTAGAGATAGGTGTTTTAGATGATGGATATTGGTGATAGGTAAAATTGAATTCCTTGCTCTAAGAAAATATTCCATAAGGTTTGAGCTAACTTTCATTATCTTACCTTTGTTGGCAAAGTAAATTTTTGAGATCAGTTCTGTAGGAAACTTCTACAAGTGACCTGAGTGGAAAAGAACAAACCAGACCCACAGGAATGCATCATATATATCTAGAGGAAGGGCGACATCTACTTTTTCCTTTGTGTTTTTTGCCTGTAAGGTCTACTTATTAAAATTTCTTTAATTTTGTCAATGCTATCAAAGGGGATTTCCCCCTTTAATTTTTGTCAAGCTATGTCATCATCCATTTATCATTTTTTCTTTTCACATTATTTCCCTTCATAAGTCCCAAGAAACCTTTGATTAATTTTTTTGTCTTTGGTCTAATAGAGATAGCTAAATGGCCATTCTTTTTAACAATCTTTTTGACCTTGTTAATAAAATTATCAAATCCCCCCCCCCAAAATGAAAGAGTTGTATTAGAATGAGTTCCCTCCAGATCTAAGATTCTATTGATAGAAATGATGACTTTGTGCAACACACAAAAAAGCATTAACTCCAAATTTCTATTTCTATAGTTCATTGATAACTGACCTGATTAATTGACCAAATTAAAGAGGAATGAATAAGTCCAGGATATGAAATAAACCCCATTCCAAAGAGCACTGATCATATTACCTGTTGTGTACCTCCAGGAAACAGATATTCCCAAATGATGTTCTGTTACACAAATGTCACATCATAAAACAAGGCTTGTAACTACTGAAGGCCCATGGTTTCACATTTTTTTCACCTTCTAATATTCTGAACTATTAACAACAGGAATCTTTCCATTGCTGACTGAACAGGCATTTTAAGTTGATATTTAAGTTTGTATGTAGTGCTTTATTTTTTCTCAAAGAGCCTTGAAGCTCCAGGAGTCTTGTTTATCACATTATGAACCAGCCCATGCTTCACCCTCTAAACACTCTGCTTCAGGTTGCATGTTGAGAATTCTCTGCTCGCTCTTAGAATGTGAAATAAGCAACATCTAAATTTATCCGTCCATAACAAGTTCTGATCATTTCCCTCCCTCCCCAGAATGAAATCAGTGTACACGCTGTGTCTTAAGTCATGTCTATAATCTTCCTGGAGAGAACAGGAAATGATTAAACTTATTCTAAATTATCATAAGGCTGTTGAAAGACAGTATCCTCTTTAACTTCTGCTTTGTCCTAGAACAAACTGGCAATTGAATTTGAAGTTGTCTCATGGCATAGTAAAAAGAAGAAATAAATCCACCCTGATGATCTTTACCATCTAATAATGGAGCAATTGTTACTGTAAGGAGTTTTATTAGTTTCTGGACAATTATTGGCTTATTACCAATAAGAAACCTTGTAAGGTACATTCTTCTGAACTTGGGTAGCTGAATGTATTATGTGCAGAGATTATAATTGACACTTTGCTTATTAAAAGTGTCGTTAAGTTTGCTTTGATTATAGTCCTAAGATTAGGTTAGATTAAATTATATGAGTAGATTTGGTTGTTCTAATAGGTTGCATTTTCTGTACTACATTATGAGAAATGATCTAAAGGCTATTTGAAAGTCATGTAACATGTCGTATACATTGGAAATGCTCAAAAAGAAGTAATTTAATTATTTAGTTAAGTGCACGATGAACTAGTGGTCCTAATGTAACATTCTTGGAGGCAGGAACTGCTTCATTTTTGTCTTTGTACACTTGAAAAATACTTATTGATTGATTGCCAAGGAGGCAAATTTAACCTCATAATAATCAATGAGACCTTGTGGGATGAGACCTGCTGTTAGAATATTGCTGTGGAAAAACAAACAAAGGGTACAAGGGAAAGGCAAAATACCAAAATATTAAAGAGATTTATTCATTTGAGGAAATCCAAGAAGAAGAGGGGAAAAATGGAAGCATATATTTGGATGAACATCAACTGAAGTTTTTAGTGGATTCTAATCTTAAAATGAGATCAGAGAGGTGGTGCAGTGAATATGGTGCTGGGCCTGAAGTCAGGAAAACATCCTCATGAGTTCAAATTTAGCTTCAAACACTTACTAGCTATGTGACTCTAGGCAAGTTCCTGTTGCCTCAGTTTCCTCACCTGTAAAATGAGCTGGAGAAGGAAGCAACAAACCATGCTAGTATCTTTGCCAAGGAAACCCCAACTAGGGGAATGAAAAGTCAGATATGATTGAAACAGCACAAGTTCAAAATGAGTCAACATTATGATTATCAAGAAAGCTTGCATTAAAGGAGAATGGTTCTAATATTTTCCCTGGTATTACTTTCTACCCCTACTTTTAAAGAAGGAGACTAATAATCTGGAGAACTATCCTGGGAAGTGAAACCAGGATTAAGAAGGATCTTAAAACTATGCCATGTGAGAATCAGTTAAAGGAACTTGGACACAGTTCAAAAACAGAGAAGTTGTAGAGAAAATATGATAGATATCTTCATTTATTTTTTCAGTATCTAGATTTCAGGACTGTTAGAAGGAATGTCTTTTTTTAATCTGTTTTGAGACAGACTAATATTACTCATCAAAATGGCATTTAAGTCCATTGTATGGCAAGTTCACTTATCTTTTGACATAACGATGGTACTTTTGGTACAGATAACCAATTTGGTGTTCTGAAAGAGTCTAGCCACACAAAACTCAATCCTTAGCTTCTTTCATTGATTCCTTGCCTAATAGTCCAGTGTCAATTTCTGGCTTTCTGAATGTTCCACATTGAGACAGGTTTCATCTTTTTTGACTTTTACATCACATCTTCTCAACTTTCTTTGGCCTGAAGCTAATGAAGCAAGCCAACATGTTTTGTATAGAAAAACATGGCCTGGAGAACTTAGGCTAGTTTACTGCTAATTATTTTTAATAAAAACAAAAATTAAAAGGAGGCCAACCAGGTAGGCTTCATTTGTTTCCCTAAAATATCAGAAGCAGCATATGGGAATCAAAGAAGTCCTAAGAAATATCATGTTATCACCTGGATCAGGGATAAGAATTATGCATAATATAGAAATGCAGAATTAGAATTATAGGGTTTTCAAAAAATAATTTAGATTTGGTGATAAGAGAAATTTTTCCAAAACAAATTAGACATGTCCATGAATGGGTAATCCCATTAATTTGGCTTTTCTTCCTCCTTGATTCCATGCCCTGACTTTCCTGGTTTCCTTTAAGGCTCAATTAAAATCTTATTTTCTGCAAAAAGTCTTTCCTGAAACTCCTTAGTTCTAGTAATATCCCTCTGAAATTACCTCCACTTTACCCTGAATATATCTTGTATGTAGTTGTTTGCATGCTGCCTACCCCTTTTAGAATATATGAATGCTCCTTGAAGACAATGACCTTATTCTTGCCTTTCTTTGTATCCCAGTGCTTACAAAGCATGGTGTCTGGTACATATTATCCCCATAAAAATGGTTACTGACTTAGGGATTCTTGTTCATATATGTTCATAGAGGCTCTGAGATTTTGTCTTTTTGTAATAATTTATCAGGCAACCAAACTGACTAATAAGCTACTGTTTTAATGGAACAACCAAGCAGGAATTATAAAGTCTTTAAGGAACTCTACTTGCATGCCAACACTAGGGACTTAACACTCTAAATATAAAAACATGAAAAAGAAAGCATTTTTAATTATATATTCTACTGTTTACCCAGCCCACTTGGGCAGAGGTGACAGAAATATAGATATGTATTTATTGATATAGATATATAGATATAAATACAGATACATATGTGTGTGTGTGCATATTCTTGCACTTATAAATAGCTATTCTCCAAATAGTCTATAAAGTTGTGGCATTAAGAATAAGATGATTATTTTTCTATGATGTGAGGTGCACTAGGGACCAGTGACTGTGTTGCTGAAAGTCACTCAATATCAAGATATCAGAATTAAATTACACAACCTTTTTTCCCCCTTGAAAGCAATGAAATGTGATTCATGACAAGAGAATGACCTTTAAAAGACATTCCTTCCCTCACACTTGCTATCTTATGATCCAGTACAGATACGTGTACCTTGGATAGTCTCCAGTATTTAGAAATTCTGAGCATTTCTGATTTAAAAAAAAAAAAACAAAAAAAAAACCAAATCTGTACAGGACAATTGAGCCCTAAAGAAAATAACAATCTATTAAAGTCCTTCAACATTTCCCATACATAAAAAGTAGATGGCATGCTATATATGGGGGACAATGATAAATGTTAAATATGATTAAAAGTAATGGTATAATAAACGGAGGAACTTAGAATCCAGATTTAGAACTAGAAGATATTTTAGAGACATTATAATCAACTTTGTATTATATTCCATTTTTATTGTATGTGCATTGTATATATTTAGTTATTTGTATATTGTCTCTTACCTTAGAATATGAGATTCTTGAGGGCATTGAACATGGTTTTGCTCAGTACTTAGCCCAGAGCCTAACACACAAAAAATCATAATATATTCTTGTTACTTGGCTGACTAACTTGTTCAGCAGTTAAATGTAAGAACCCTAAATGTTTTTCATCTTGGATTTCCTTGTATGCTGATTCACTAGGCCATTGTCATGTCAATCAGAATTGAGAGTTTAGTCTCCAGGTGAGGAGACTGATCAGAGACCCACCTTTATGCTCTAGGACATAAATTCACTCATCCATTGTCCAATTTCCTAATAATTCCTTTGCTTCAAAGTAAGTGTTCCTTCCACTGTTCCTTCTCACCAAATATGGAGTTGAGGTTGATTTTTTTAGGAATTACATTAGCTAAGCTCATTCAGGTCTATAGATCTTAGAACTAGAGCTAGACAGAGCATTAGCTATCATCTATTCTCTATTTTTATAAATGAAAAACAAAAAACAAAAAACCTAAATAGGAAAATTGACTTGTGCAATCAAAGTATATAATGGAGATTCAAATCTAGAGATTAATTCCTCTATACTACTATTTATGCTCTTTTATCTTTCAGAGAGGAATTTCACCAGAGTTATCAGGATCAATGTCAGAATGCAGTTATAAAGGAGGGGCTTGGAAAGAGAGAATGTAAAGGCAGAAATAGAGTTAAGTTCTTTCAAGCCACTGTTTATATGATCTCCATTCTTCTTACCATCTTGGCTGCCCTTCTCTGGAAGTACTGAGTTTGCCAAAGTTCTTTTCTTTTTCTTTTCCTTTTTCTAAAATGTGTTGCCTAACAACCTGCTTATCAAATCACACAAGGTTAATAGGCATGAAATTTTCATTAGCAGCAAGAGATCTCCAATTAATCCTGTTTATAAATCATATATATAACTATGGCATTTGGTGTTTACCAGTCATATTCCCCATGAGATTGGAAAGTCCTTGAAAACAGGGGTTGTTTGTATTTCTTTGTATTTTCAGTGCTAAACAGAAAGCCTTACACATTGTAGGTGTCTAATAAATGCTTCTTGATTTAACTTAATAGATCTTTTCTAATATCTGTCATAATCTTTGTAACATAAATGAGTAGTCTTTCCATTCATCCAGTCATGCTAAAAAAAATTAGTAATTGGAAGCCCTTTTTTGCCTCTCATTGAACTTTACCAGAAAATTAGGTAAGAAAAAGAGCAGCTTCCTGAGGATCTGAGGGAGCATGGAGTCGGTACAATGAGGAAGGGGCAACTGTGCTACAAAGGAAGCAATCAAGAAAATTGAGGGGGAAAGCAATAGCTTACTCAGCCCAGAATTACCTAATTCAGAACCTAGAGTAGCTGCTTCTGCATGAAGTCCTTCATTTCTTGGCCTATATAAAAATATATTCAGTTCCTTTTTAGAACAATTGTGTATGCTGAATTGCCCACCTAGATAGGAAAAAAGCACAGAGAGTTTTTCTTTCCTGGGAGGAAGCATTCCTATTTATAAAACTAATGAAATTGAAACACATAAACTGATTATGCTAAATAGGCTTATGTATCTGTGGGTTCCCTTTATCCAATTTCCTCTGCCTTCTTTTCTGGGTTACCCTAGGGACCAGGTGGCTGGGATGTAGAAGATTCAGTTTTCTATTACCAGCCTGATCACTGAATTATTTGTTGGCCCCTGGTAAATCATTGACCTCTTTGTATCTCAGAAAGAAATGTTAAGTAATAGGTTTGGGAGAAGATCTTTGAGCTTTTTCACCAACAGAAGAAATAAACTTGTCATTACAAGGAATTACTAGCAGCAATTCCCAAAAGAATCTCCGGATCAAGTGAAAGTATATATATATATATTTTTTTATTCTGAGCAAATTAGAATTAAAACTACTATGAGATCTTGGTAAAATCACTGATTGATATCAATAATATTTTCCAATGGGATATGATATGAAAATGTTTAAACCAGAATAATTTTAATTACAAAGAAAAAAAACAGCCATATGTCTGTATATATTTCTCTATTTATATAAATATGTACATATATATGTAAATATATGTGTGAATATATATGAATGTGTAATTATATTTATATGTGTCAATATATTTATAAAAATACAGAAATATAAACAGATATGTGACTGATTTTCCTTGTAAATAAAATTGCTGTGGTTTAAACATTTTCAGAGTATATCACACTAGAAAATATTTGCATAGCATATCACAGCTAAAAATGTATATAAACACATAAATACACATACAGATAAATATTATTTTCAAGACTGGATATTGTTGAGGAATTTTGTGGGCATTCCTTTCCCTTTCTTTCCCCAAGAATGTCCATTACCTTAACTCTCCAACTCCAATTTCAGGAATACTCATAAGATAATTCTCAAGCTAATGTTGCTTAAGACATTTCCCTGCTCTGATCAGAAAATGATATTCCAGGATCACACTGCCTGTGGAGTCAAATTCCCCCTTTCTATGCACAAGATATTGGAATTCACAAAAAATGTCCAGCCTACTTGGGCAGCATAGATGAGTTCATGTCTGTTTCTGCCATGTGCTTCTGCAGGAATTCAATCAAACTCCCAGCTGTCATAATCTCTGAACCAGGGAAATCCATTCTCAAAATTTCCATTTTCAGAGTATGTAGATATTCATATGAAACCTCCATGTGCTTCTGCCCCAAAGGAACTATGACCAATTCTAGAATGAAGGTTTGTTCTGATGCTTGGTGATCTCTCTTCTAAACTGGGAAAGGATAAACAGGCAAAGAGGGAAGTCCAGAAGAGGTTAATAAGATGGTCTGTCAGATAGTTTTCACAGACCATGGAGAAGGGAAGCTCCTCCAAAAAAAGTCTTACCCTATGAGTCAGGGCAACTAGGTGGAGTAGTGGATAGAATATAGAGTGCCACGTCTAGAGAAAAATCTGAATTCACATCCAGCCTCAAATTTATTTGCTGTGTGACCCTGCACAAGTCACATAACTATTTGCCTCAGTAAAATGTAAAAAAAGCTGGAGAAGGAAATGGTAAACCACTCCAGTTTCTTTGCCAAGAAAACCCCAAATGAGATCACAAAATGTTGGCCATAACTGAAGTGACTGAACAACAACAAAAACCTCCTAATTAGGTGACCATTCAGAGGCAGGCCTTGTAATTGAGAGTCAATCAAAGTTCTTTGTCTTTTAAACAAGATGCTCATACACATCCATGCTCTCCACGGGGTATTGACCCTCAGATACCTCCTGAAATGTTCTCCTTCTCAAGAGTTTATCAACTTGATAATGTATTCCCCTAATTGACCCACCTAATTAGAACTGAGTTCACAGAAATGATTCTATGAATGAAAATTAAGTTAATGTTGATGTTTAACTTGATGACTTACAATCAAAGAATTGTAAAATTTGAACCTGAAAGAGAACTCCCATGGTCTTAAATTTTTTAATTAATTAACTAATTTAAAACAAAAAATAGAAAAAGAACAATAAGAAAATAGAAAAAGAAAGAAACCGAAAAGAAAAAAAAAATCACCATGTGCACAGCAGGACATAAGAGAGGATTCAAAATGGGAGACAATAAATTTCCATTTCAAGAAAGTCTGCACAGTCTTAAATTAAAGCTGGAAAGGATCTTAGAAATCATGGAGTCCATCTCCCTTATTTTACTGATAAGGAAACTAAAGGTTAGGGATATCGGACAATTTGTCCTGAGTTGTACAGCAAAGGATCATGAGATCATAAATGGAGAACTATAAGGAATCTCCATTCCTTTATTTTGCAGATGTGGAAACTTTGGTCCAGAGTGGTGGAGTTAGGATTTGAATTCACACCTTTTGATTTTAAATATAGCTTTTCTACTGTGTTCTTCCTCTGTTCTACTTGCTCCAGACAAATCAATGAAACCAGTGATTGCCTAAGACAAAATTTTACAAAGTAGGAAACAGATCCCTATACCTATCTTTTCCAAAGTAAAACTTGGATCATTAATAGCTTTTGATTCTATAATCCTTCACTTGAAAAATATTTTACCTAAATTATCTTTTTGGTGTTGCAAGACAAATTTTAAAGTAGGGTGACTTAAATTTTAAAACCCCCATTTTATAGATGCAAAAACTGAGGAACAGAGTTTAAATTATATGGGTAGATTCAAACCCAAGTTTTCTAAATTTATTTCTCTTACTAAAACTCAAGTCTTTTGACCTTCAACCACTGTTCTTTCCTCTATGTGATATTGTATCTCCATGACATCAAATCAACCAGTTAAATCAGACAGAAAAAAATCCCTCTAATCAGTTTTTTGGCATCATCAAGACAAAACAAGTTGATGATTGATTATCTTGATTTTAAATCAGTTATTTTTGGCATCACAGAGGGATGAGCACATTCTGTGTTTCTTGTAGCATTTTAATAACATGACTCTTCTTCCAGACTTAACAATATTCTTTTAATTATGTTGGCTAGATAAATTCAGATAATAAAAACAATATTCAATTATTCTTATACACCAGTTTGGGTATAAATAAATAAGCAACTTCTCTGAGTTTTGCCAACAAACATTCTCTCACAGCAATTAGGCTGACAGCTATTTAGAGGAGCAAAAAGAGTACTTCTCTACATCCTAGTGTAAGAGGAACAGAACAAGCATTTATTAAGCACCTATTATGTGCCAGTCACTGTACTAAGCATTTTACAAATACTATATCATTTGATCCTTACAACAGCCCTATTGTTATTCCCATTTTACAGTTGAGATAATTAGGAAGATGGGTTAAATGACTTATCTATTGGGATCATACAACTAGAGCTTTGAGTGCTCAGTTCCCACTTTTGATGCTTTTTCTACATGTGGCTTAGGACAAATGACTTAAACCTTTTCATACTTCTGTTTATTCTTTGGTAAAATAAAGGGACTCTAAGGACCCTCTCTGCTCTAAATTTGTGACCACTCAAATCAGGTGTCCTGAGTTCAAAACCACTGTGTGACCTTAGATAAGTTATTCTCCACTTTTCTATCTTTAGTAAGTCAAGTATTAGTGGCCAAGCTAGGAAGATAAGCCAGATATGTTGATTCACTCTCTTTATGTGCCTACTTCCATTAAGTAAGAAGAGGGAGACTGGGGCCATTTCCCAAATAATTCAGTCTCAAATGAAACTTTCACTGGAATTGTCAAATATCTAGGACAAATAGTGTCAGTTGTTCTGGACTGGTTTTCCAGAAAACTGTCTCAGTTTTCCAATTGGTTTTGCATGTGTAGACAGATATGTCTCTCTGCCTCACAGGGATTTTTCTTCTGTCTTCAGATTAAAAACTGCTTTCAGCTCAGGGACAAGACAGGCTTGGTAGGATGACAGTTCTTCTGATGCTGAGCCAGCAGGTAGAGTTGCCAGGGAATGCAGGCTTTTTCTTAGTCTCTCTCCCCTCACTGAAGCAGTGTCAATGCAAGCTGTCCCATAGGCCACTGGACAAATAAATGCCCTTTGTCTTCTGGACTAGTCCAACTTTGGGAGTACATGTTGGAAGGGCTTGAGGGCAGAGTGGGTGAATTGACTTCATGAAATTGGCCTCCTGCACTCTTGTGTCTCCTACCTCCTTGGAAAGAAATAAATTAAATACCACCCCAGAGAACTCAGAGTTCCTTCAAGGCAAAAGCAAGGTTTATCTTTAGGACCCAGCTCTATGGCCCTTGCATGATAACTGCAGTTATTTCCCAGCTGGTTGGCAGGAGTTGGAAAGCAGTATTTTTTTTTTTTTTGGCAGCACACAAATCCATACAAAATTGGTTTTGTTACAGAAGAAGCAACAGTACATTCTGTACATATTGTGAACCTATGAACTATATTTCCTCCCACCATCCCCATGGTTTAAGACTGGTTAACAAAGACAGATTTTCAGAAGCTATTGTTTGAATTTTCGTTTCTGAAAGACAAAACTGACCTATATCTCCTGTTAATGAGGATGTGACTTTAAAGACTTGTGACAGTCAGAGGCTTGAGTTCAAATCTCACCTCTGACACATGGCAAGTGAAAGCCACTCGAGTTTTGATTTTCTTAACTACAAAATGGGGGGACGGGTTGAAGTCCCTTCCAATTCTATATGTAGAAGCCTCTGATCTGCAAGTCTCCTGTGTACCACAGATTGAGTTGAAGCTTAGACCAAAGTCTGAGAAAAGGATGTGGAAGCTTTGACTGATTTAAGTTCTGAAAATCTAAGGTACATTTATTGCCTTGAGAAGTAGAGCCAATGTTTTTGAGGGAGTCTTTATTCTGATAAAGCTAAGGGGATGTTCAGAGTACAACAGCTCCTATGTTTGTGAGATCAGGTGCAGGTGGCTAAAGGGAAAGACTGCACATTTCAGGAAGTCACCTTGGAGGGAAGCTGAGCAATGGATTATGGAGGAAATATCAGATTTGAAAAGGATACAAAAGTACTGAGAACTGGGGATTTGGCGGCGGGAGACAGCTTCAGAAAAACTCAGACCATAGGCTTTGGGATAAAACTCAGAGCACTGCCTTCTTCACATAAGCCAGGTTTTGTTTTTAAATTTCTCTATCCTAACTGTCAAGAATCCCGAGGTAAAAATAAACTCAAATGGAAAGTGTTTGCCTCCTAGTTGTGTCAAGACCACACTAAAAGTATAATTGCTTAAACAGCATAATTGTTTGAGATCTGGCATACAATATGTTCTTGACTCCAGATGTAGATGCTATTCCCAGTCACTGTTTGCAGGGAATAATGTTGTTGCTGTTGTTCAGTTATGCTGGATTCTTCACATCCCTATTTAGGTTTTTCTTGGCAAAAATACTGGAATAATTTACCATTTTCTTCATTTTTATAGAAAAGGTAACTGAGGTAAACAGGGCTAAGTGACATGCTCAGGGTCAAATAGCTAATAAGTGTCTGAGACTAGATTGAACTCAGGAATATGAGTTTTTCTGCTTTTAGGTCCAGTGCCCTATCCACTGCAAAACTCTCTGAGCAGAGAATGATGATTGTTGTTTGTTCTCCCTTCTCCAAGAAGACCATGACATCAGAGAGGTGATACCATGGCACACAAGTGAATTGGATTTAAATAAGGGAGGACTGTTCAAGGTCATCTGCCTCATTTTCCTTTCCAGAACCATCAGGATCCAGTGACAAAATATAGTTAAGAAAACTGGAGTTGACTCTGGATAAAAATTTTTTAAAAGTGCTAAGATGCTAATTATCCTTTAAATCTTTCCAGTGCTTAGTCTCCTTCTGAATAAAAGATGGAGTTGGTTGGGGAATAGAGTCTTGGAAAGGACACTCAAGCTTAAATTCAAAGGCATGCCCCACTACACTTCCTTTTCAGGAGTTTAATTGAAACATTAAACTTGCTCCAATTTCGGGAACGCCTTAATAATTTATAAATGACCCCTGATGTGTTTCCAACATGAACCTTTTTCAGTCACTACAATTAAGGTGACTTTTTGCATTTAGTCTCTAGTCTATAATTCATTGATTGAAATAATCAAACTAGTTACCCTGGCTAAAATGGGGTATGATTGTTTCAACCCCACTGGAACAATTGTAAAAGAAATCAAAAGTTGGAAATACTCCATGCTAGTTCTGCTCTAGGGTCTTACATCTTGTGATAAAGTTGGGAACGTATTTTAGAATAACTCTGAGCTATAAGGAGTGGTCTTATTCTTGACCTTTTTCAAAGACTTTCAAAGAGGAAGAGTAAAAATAATTATCAAGTACTTTGTGAAGAGAGAATGTGCTGTAAATGTGAAAATAACTTTCTGCGATTCTTCTCCTCTAAATTGATTATTTGCCTTTAATCTGAGTGTGGCATCTTTTCAAATAGGGCACATCAAAGTCAAAAGTCATCTGCTTTTCCTGCCCCCTGAAGTGGTGTCTAATCCTTCTGCATGAAGATGCTGGGGGGCTTGTCTTTAATTCTTGCTTAGCTGAAATAAACAGCTGAAGTATATAATCCTCCAATGCATGTGGTTTGGGGATGTTAATGACACCTCAGGTTGTCTCAGCCTGACATCAGTCAAGATGATGGCTACTGATAAGCTCTGTGTGTGTTGGAGAGATAGACCTGGCTTGTCACTACAGGAGTCTTTATCAGGAGTCAGATGTTCATTATTTTTCACAATTGGGAAGTTCTCTACCTTCTCAACTCAAAACATATAGCCAATTACTGCAGATGGACACTTCTACAAAGAAGAGATAGGGAAATTGTCTTTACCTTGAAGGAACTTATATTCTAATGGGTGAGACTATACCTAAGTAGCAAAGTTCATAAAAGACAAGTAAAAGGGAAATAGAAGGCAATTTCAGAGAGGTAACTAGAAGAACCAGGAAAGGCATCCTGGAGAATATAAGAAAAAAGCCAGGGAAACTGAGAGGCAGAGGTGAGGGACCAAAATATTCTAAGCTTAGGGGACAGCAAGTCCAAAAGCACAGAGAAAGGAAATAAGAGAACCCTGTTTGAGGTAATACAAATAGACCCATGTTTCAAAAATTTGCCATACTGTCAATACTAGGATGAGGAACATACATTTTATTCTATAGGTAATGGGGAGCCACTGAAAGAAAGTTGCTCAGTAGAGGAATGAAGGCATCAGAATAAGCCATTGAATGATTTCTGATGCAGTAGTATGGAGGAAAAATTGGAAAAGAGAAATACTGAAATAAGAAAGACAAATTAGTAGATTATTAATATGGTCTAGGAGAGAGGTCACTGATGGAATGTAAAAATGCTGCCTTTACAATGCGAAAGAGAATTCTTCAAGCAATAAAATGGTGAATTTGATTTTGCTTCTTGGAAAAATTCTGCAATGTATTATTAAAGGAATAGATTGTGAGAAATTAGGAAGGGAATCTCTAAACACCAGCAGAGGCTCATCATGTGTTACAAAAGACTAACCTCATTTTCCTTTTTGACTAATACAGAAATTCTGTATTAATGTACACACCAAGTTCAGCAAGGTATTTAGCAAAATTTCCCATGAGCCTTATGGACAAGATGGATATTGTGGAATGAATGATTGCAAAAGTGTGTATAGAGGGGCACCTAGGTGGTGCAATGTATAGGGCACCAGCCCTGAAGTCAGGAGGACCTGCATTCAAATGTGATCTCAGATACTTAATACTTCTTAGCTGTATGACCCTGGGCAAGTCACTTAACCCCCAACTGCCTCAGGAAATTAAAAACAACCTTTAAAAAAAAAGTGTGTATAGAAGTGATACAACAGGGAGAGAATCCTGATTACAGGGATAATGTCATCTTGGAGGGAATACAAGAGGTCTTTGGTGAAATGCTTCAGAATTCTCTTCAGTTTTATGCTATCTAACATTTTCTTTCGATGACTTAGTGAAAGATATGGGCAGTACATTTGTTAATTATGAATGATATATCTAAATGAGATGATAACTGATATATGATGAAATAATTACAATTCAAAATTCTTGGTAGCTGTAATACTGGTATGAATCAAAGATGAATTGTAGCAGAAGGATTATTAGGGAAAATGTAAATAATATTTCATTTTCTGTGAGAAGCACTTCCTGATCTTTCTTAATTCTAGCATCTTTCTTCTATTGATTATCTCCAATTTATCCTGTACATATGTTTCTATGTACATATTTGTTTTCTCCTCTATTATATTGCAAGTTCCTAGAGAGCATGGATGGTCTTTCATCTTTCCTTGTTATACCCAGTGCTTATAACAGTGCCTGATATTTAATAGCTACTTATTGACTGACAAAAAGAATAAGTAATCAGGGGACTTCCTTCTGGGGGTGGAGCCATGGTGGCGGAGATCAGACAGGATTCTCTGTAACCTCCTCTAACCTCCCCTCAAACCAACAAAATATGAAGCCTCTAGACTGATTCTGAAGCAAAAAAATCCACAATATCCGGAGAACAACACGATTCTAGAAGAAGATACTCTGGAAGAACCTCAAAACAGGTCTGTTTTAATGGGGCAGGGAGTGGCCTACTGAACCCAGACTGCAGCACAGGGAGACCGGGGCAGGGAGCTGGAGCAGGGAGCTGGAACAGGAGTCAGAACAGGAGTGGGAGCGTTGTGCTTTTCACACACCTGGGAGTCTTCTGCGAGCCTCTTGGAACAATTTGTCCTGATTGTGGGCAGGTGGTTTGGAGGGTCTGCCTTTTGAGGGGGATAGATTGTGAACCACTGAACCCCTGATGAGCATCGTAACTAGCTGCCATTACACAGCACCTTAATGCAATCAATCAAACAACAGGTCTGATAAGCACCAGAAATAATTTAATCAGCGGAGCTGCCCAGCCCTGACATAATTCAGTCAGCAGAACTGCCCAGTTCCTGAAATAACTCAATCAGCAGAACTGCCCCAGGGCAAATTAAAGCAGCTGTCCCACCTTTGCCCTAAACAGACCTCACACCTTTAAAAAAAAAATGAATAAAAAACCAAAAAGAGCTCTCACCATAGACAACTTTTATGGAGAGAGGGAAGAACAGACCTCAAATCCTGAGGCCCCTAAAGGTAAAGCAACTCCAGAAAAAGCCCCAAACAGAGACATAAATTGGTCTCCATGTCACAAGGCTTTCTTTGAAGACTGAATAAAAAATCTTAAAAGAGAGTTAGAAGAAACATGGGGAAACAAAATGAGATCACTGCAAAATAAAATAGAAAAAATGGAAAAAGAATGCAGTGAACAAAAAAATAATTGGTCAATTGCAAAAGGAACTAAAAACAGTAACTGAAGAAAATAAGACATTAAAAATTAGAATCGAACAATTGGAAATTAATGACTCATGAAGACTTCAAGAATCAGTTGAACAAAAACAAAAAAATGAAAAGATAGAGAAAAACATGAAATATCTCCTAGGAAAAACAACTGACCTGGAAAATAGATCTAGGAGAGACAATCTAAGGATTATAGGGCTTCCTGAAAGCCATGATGAAAAAAAGAACCTGGACACTATATTCCAGGAAATCATAAAAGAAAACTGCCCTGATATTTTACACCCAGAAGGCAAAATACTCCTTGAAACAATCCACCAATCACCTCCTGAAAGAAACCCAAAAATTAAGTCCCCCAGAAATAGCGTGGCTAAATTCCAGAACTATCATACCAAGGAAAAGATATTACAAGAAGCCAGAAAGAAACAATTTAAATATCGGGGAGCTACAATTAGGATCACACAGGACCTAGCAGCTTCTACTTTGAAGGATCGAAGGGCCTGGAATCAGATATTCCGAAGGGCAAAGGAACTTGGATTACAGCCAAGAATAAGTTACCCAGCTAGAATGAGCATTATCTTCCAGGGAAGAAGATGGTCTTTCAATGATATAGGAGAATTTCACCTATTTCTACTGAAAAGACCAGAACTGAACAAAAAATTTGATCTACAAACACAGAACACAAGAGAAACATAAAAAGGTAACAAGAAAAAATAACTCTTGAGAACTATATTTATATTATAGATACTTATAGAATGAGGGTTGATTTTATGAATTGATTATTACATTATAATTATGATATGATTACTGTGATTTTATGATTATTATCATATGATTACTGTGATTTTATGATTATTATATGTTTATTGTGATTTTATGAATCTTATGATATGATAAATTGAAAAAGAAATTAGAGGTAGAAAAGGGATAACACTGGAAGAAGAGGAAAAGGAGGTAAAATAAGGGAAATTACATCACATGTAGAGGCAAAGAAAACCTATAATGATTGAGGGGAGAAAAGGGAGGGGAATGAGAATTGGGTTAATCTCCATCTCATCAGATTTGGCTCAGAGGGAATAATAGACGTACTTATAAGGAAACTGGAGGGAAAGGGGGGAAAAAGGGGGTGGGTGGGGCTCTAAAGGGGAAGGATTGTTTGAGGGAAGTGGTTTTCAAAAGCAAAATAGTAGGGAGGAGGGAAAGGGGATAAGAAAGAGAAAAGCATAAGCTAGGGTAAATAAGATGACAGGAAATACAGAATTAGTTATTTTAACTGTGAATGTGAATGGAATGAACTCTCCCTTAAAGCAGAAGCAGATAGCAGAGTGGATTAAAAACCAGAATCCAACAATATGTTGTATACAAGAAACACATCTAAAACATAGAGATACATACAGGGTGAAGGTAAAAGGCTGGAGCAGAATCTATTATGCTTCAGGTGAACAAAAAAAAGCAGGGGTAGCAATCCTGATCTCAGACCAAGTAAAAGCAAAGATAGACTTAATTAAAAGAGACAAAGAAGGAAATTATATCTTCCTAAAGGGTACCATAGATGATGAAGCAATATCAATACTAAACATATATGCACCAAGTGGTATAGCATGGAAATTCCTAGAGGAAAAGTTCAGACAGATGCAAGAAGAAATAGACAGCAAAACTATAATAGTGGGGGATCTCAACCTCCCTCTCTCAGAACTTGATAAATCAAACCACAAAATAAATAAGAAAGAAGTTAAGGAGGTAAACAAAATGTTAGAAAAGTTAGGTATGATAGATCTTTGGAGGAAATTAAATGGAGACAGAAAGGAGTTTACTTTTTTCTCAGCAGTCCATGGAACTTATACAAAAATTGACCATGTGCTAGGACACAAAAACCTCAAAATCAAATGCAGGAAGGCAGAAATAATAAATGCATTTTTTTCAGATCATGACGGAATAAAAATCACATGCAATATAAGGCCAGGAGAAAATAGACCAAAAACCAATTGGAAACTAAATAATTTTATCCTAAAGAATGAATGGGTGAAACAGCAAATTACAGACACAATTACTAATTTCATTCAAGAGAATGACAATAATGAGACCACATACCAAAATTTGTGGGATACAGCCAAAGCGGTAATAAGGGGAAATTTTATATCTCTAGATGCTTATTTGCATAAAATAGAAAAAGAGAAAATCAATGAATTGGGCTTGCAACTAAAAAAGCTAGAGAAAGAACAAATTAAAACCCCCCAATCAAATACCAAACTTGAAATCCTAAAAATAAAAGGAGAGATTAGTAAAATTGAAAGTAAAAAAACTATTGAATTAATAAATAAAACTAAAAGTTGGTTTTATGAAAAAACCAACAAAATAGATAAACCTCTAGTTAATTTAATTAGAAAAAGGAAAGAGGAGAATCAAATTGTTAGTCTCAAAAATGAAAAGGGAGAACTTTCCACCAATGAAGAGGAAATTAGAGCAATAATCAGAAGAATAAGTAATCATTTTTGTTTTAAAAAATGACCTAACTCTTTTAATGGATTGCAAACTCAACATGAGTTAATTTTGTACTATATTAGAAAAAAAAAAAAAAAAAAACCCCATTTTTGGCTTTTTTTTTTTTTTTTTTTGGAGAGGTGAACAAGAATAGCTGCACTAATCAAAACAGTGTCTACAAATGCAGATAATAATAGCATCTTTTGCCTAGAGCTATTGTGAGGATAAAGTGAGATTATGTCTTTTAAGTGATTTACATATGTTAGCAAGTATGTACCATATATCTAGAATAAGGTAGATCATGTCACTGTAGTTATATTTAATTAGACAACATACTAGAGTTCAGTTGTCTGCTGAAGGGGGAGGTTGTAAGATATACCAAAAATAGACTTTATATAAAAAGGCAATTGGAAAGAAACAGGGATGGAGATAAGTTGCATTTTCATACAACTTGTAACTGGCAAAATCAAGGTTCAAATGGTTCAAAAAATGCCAAGTTCAGCTTTTCCCTATAAATGATAGAAATGGAATAATTGATGCAAAAGATTTCCCTTCATGATGAAAGTGTCAGAACCTAACATCATGGCACCAAGTTCAGATCTGATAAGAAATATTAAGAAAGTTTTTTTGCTTTGCTTTGTTTTTTTATTTTTAATTCCTATGTAAATGTCAAAATAAGCTAAGTGACTTCAAGTTGGAAAAAAAAAGCATAGTTTGTGAGACTTGTCAAGAAATCCTGAGTTTGATTCCTAAATCAGATGCATATTAGCTTGTGATTGTGGGCAAATCATTTAATTTCTCTCAGCCTCAGTTTCCTCATCTTTAAAATGTGAATAAGAATAGCACTTGACTTATAATGTTGTTGTAAAGATCAGATGGGATAAAGTAAAGGTAAAGTGCTTTGTAAACTTTAGAATGCTATATGTAACAGCCTTAGCTCCAAAGAACTTTGGTATGGAACTCTCTCCTCACTGGGGGAAATTAATGCTTCATGCTTGGAGGGTTGGGGATGGAGAGAGTTGGTCAGAAGGAGAGAGAAGAGTAATCTGATCTGTTTTTGTCTTTTCCAGGTTTTTCCAGCATCCAATTATGAGATGATAAAAAAAAAAAAAACTTACAATAGCAACAATTCATAAGGTCACTGAAGAAAGAGGAAGACTAGAGGATATGAGAGGAGCTAATATGTCCCTCTCCACAGCTTCTTACATTAAGGACTTCAGGGATTTTCCCTGTAGGTGAGATCAGAGATTCTCTCTTGATTGAGCTGAGTTACTTTATTCTCAATGGAAAAGCACTTCACTTCTTACCCCAAACAGAGTCATGAAGAAGTTGGATATGACTGAAAAATAATTAAACAACAATGATGAAATACATTCTCATGGAGAAAATAGGAGGTACAATGGATAGAGCACTGGAATAGGAGTATAGGAGTTAGGAAGACTCATCTTCCTAAATTCAAATCTGGCTTCAGATACTTGCTAGCTGTGTAACTCTGGGCAAGTCACTCCACCCAGTTTGCCTCAGTTTTCTTATCTGTAAAATGAGTCAAAGAATGAAATAGCAAACCACTCAATTATCTTTGCCAAGAAACCCCAAATGGGGTTATGAAGAGTTGGACACAACTGAACAACAGCAATGTATTCTCTTGTGTATGCTCTGATTTCTGTTTTTCTATCAATTTGGATAAATGGGTTTCTTTACTATTTGACACATGTATTCATGGTAGAATTAGTATTTGTTGAGAAAAGGATTAACCCTTAAGATATAAAGCTAATGGCCCTCCTTTCTTCTTTTAGAAATAATGAATAGGAGTTTACCTTGAACCTAAAAAATGTATCCACCAAGCTAATAAATATATAAGGGTAGAGAGATCTAATACTAGCCTGGGAGACTGTCTCTCTGAGGAGAGCAGAGCAGTGACTTTTGCTTGCCCCCTTGGGCAAGAATTTAAGCACCCTTAGAGAAGAGTGATGGGAATAGATTCTAGAAATATCCTAACTCTGGCCTCCCTGTTTAACTACATGTGGTTCCCTATGCTACTTATAGAAATGCTCTTTTTAATTAACCTGTGGATTTATTAAGCACTTGCTATATACCAGATACTCTGCTAAATATTGAAGATGCAAAAAAATGTAAAAATAGTCCTTTTCCTCAAGGAACTTAAACTCTAGGGAGAGGAGAGAATCATGTATAGATAAAGGTAGTGATTCTAAAATCTTATCAATTCTATTTTTGCAAACCTCTGCAACCATTCTCATTCTCTCCAGTGCAGGCACGGACCTTTGCAAAGGACTCCAAATTAATCTCCCTGTCCCTGCACTCTCTCACCTCCCAGCCATATTGCACACATCTCCTAAATTGATAACTTCAAGGTCTGATCATGTTAATCCCCTAGTCAAGAAATATCATGGGCTCCCTAGTACCTCTAGGTTTCATCTGAAATTTAAAAGTGCCACCGGATCTGAATAAAGCCTTTTTTTCCCCAATCAAATTTACATATTAATTTGCTTCACATATTTCATGTTCCAACGAACTTGTCTGACTCCTCCTGCTTCAGTGCTCTGGTTATACCCATATTTTAAATACTTCATTTCTCCTCTACTTCTTGGAATCTTTAACTCACTTTAGGGATTAGTACAAATGCTGCCTTTCCACAAGTCCCTTCCTGATCCCCCCAGTCATTAATATCCTCTCCATCAGCAATCCTCCTGACTTTTGTCTTGCCAGACTTCAATGACTCTGGAAGAGGATTAGGTTAATTAATGACTTTGTACAATTCTGCTTCACTTAAATGCAATTCATGCAAGAGGGAAGACATCACCTTATGATGTCATTGGTCCTTTGTGAAAACAAAGGACAAAAACTCTTTCCATACTCCCTCCTTAAATGAGTGTATAGTTACTTTATAGAGGGTGTTCCAAAATGCCCTAAGAATTTTGGGATACCCTATATTTTGAATTTTCATAACTATATACATATTGTTTTTTCCAATAGAAAGTTAGCGCCTTGAAAAAAGAGACTATTTTGTTTCTATATTTGTCATTATTGTTGCTGTGGCTGTTCATTTTGTCTTTGAATCTTAAAGAAAAAACACTGTTTTTGGCCTTCTGGTATTGGGTTTTGGAGTTTGTTTTAATTGATCAGATATATAATTTCATAAGTATAAGGAAGTCTCTATGCAAAAACATCTCTATCTGATCACCAACTGCTCTGCAAATTAACATCTTGTATTGTTGCCTAGAGTGCAGAAATCAAAGCTTTCCTGACTCCAAGACTGGCTCTCTATCCATTATGCAATACTGCTTCTTCATGCTTATCTAGCAGAGTAGATTTTTTTTTATTTTTTATTTATTTTGTGGGGGAGGCAATTAGCATTAAGGGACTTGCTCAATGTCACATTGGTACTAAGTATCTGAGGCCAGATTTGAACTCAGATGTTCCTGACTTCAGGGTGGTGCTTAATCCACTGAGTACTTAAACAGTTAAGTCTGTTTAACTGAATTGAATTATTAGCTGAATAGACTTGAATAAATTATTTATCCTCTCTTATTTGCTTCATTAAAAGAGGATAATATCCTCTATACCTAAAGATAAACTGGATGGTTTCTTAGGTTCCTTCCAGTTCTAATAGCTATAATTCTATAATCCTCTTAATAACATTCATTTAAAAAGAAAGAAGATTAAAAACTGTCCCTTTAAGGAAAAAATGCACTTTAAGTTAAAGGTTCTCAAGGATCTTGGACAATTTATTTAGTCTTTGAGGAATTCCAATTGTCTACCCTATAAAATGTTTTATCTCTAGAGTCCTCACAAGCATATTTTCAAAGTAAAGGATGTTGAATGGAGACACTGGGAAGACTAATAACATATGCTATGGTATAGCAGTGTTTTCAATATGTCTAAAAAAGTTGCAAGTTAATTGTTTTGAACATAGGATTTTAATTATTCATGTTGTGATAACTTTAATATTTTCATGTTTTGATGAATCAGTGATTTCAATTGATTCACACGCCCCTTCCTTTAAAAGTACAGGTTCCAACACATCCATGCCTTCTCATCCCAGACTAAGATTGTCCAAATTCTTCTCTGTTATGAATCCTACATGGAAACTCCAAACATGGTGGTGGGGAGTGGATGTTGAATAGGTATCATCGAAACATATACACTTCCCAACAGTTAGGATCCAAGAGTTTCAAAGTTAAAAGGGACATTAGAGATTAACTGGTACAACCTCAAACCCAAAGTAAGAATCCCCTCTATAGCTTTCCTGACTGAAAGCAGCTGTTTTTCTTTGTTCAACTCCATGTACATCACATCCTTGTGCATCATGTGGTATATCCCCTCCTACCCACATTCCACATTTTCTATTTCAGTTTTAGCTTTCCTGCATGCTAGTTTCCCCATTGAATTATAAGCTCCTTAAAAGCAGACTGTCTTTTCCCTTTTTTGTATTTCCAGAACTTAGTGTCTGAAACAAAGAAGATGCTTTAAGAATGTTTAATGACTATGACTAAATAGTTACTCCGATTATATTTGAACACTTTCAATAGTAATAATAGCAATAGGAATAGTAATAATAACTAGCATTTACCTAGTACTTTAGTTACAAAGATATCTATGAATGTTATCTCATTTGATCTTTACAGCATAGGATAATAATTGTTGGTATTTCTACTCATTTACAGGTTAGGAAACTGAGGCAGACAGAAATTACATGAGTTTTTCAGGGTCACATTGCCAGTATCAGTATGATTTTGAATTCAAATTTTCCTGACTCCCAGGATAGCATTCTATCTTCTGGACCACCTAGCTGACTCTATGAGAACAGTACGTTATAATGTAGTCTGGTCTATTGCTGGACAGCTCTAATTGTTAGAGCACACTTTATGAAACTGAGCTGAAAACTGCCTAACTACAGCTGCACTCCTTGGGTTCTAGTTCTATCTTCCAGAATGTCAATAATAATGTAATAATAATGGCAGCGATTTCAATTTATTATTATTAAAATTAACTAATGTTTATATAGCCACTTACTATTTATAAAACATACTGTTCACAATAAAAAGATGATGTGGATAGTGCAAGCATGATTACCTTCATTTTGCAGATAATAAAATTGAGATTCAGAAAGTTTATGACTGGCCTTTTCAATCGAGCTAGATAATATGAGGACTAGAATGAAAAACACAAGTCTCTTCAACTACATTTTCAGTACTTTTTACATTTTACCATAACAGAATAAATGTAATGCTTATTTATAATAGGAGGTTAATTCATCATATTCTATGTTCATTATTTCATCTTTTATCTTAATCTTTAGCCTTCCTTTTATTTCATTCAAAACATCTTTACGCATTAGCCAAATTATCAAAAAAAGAAAAAGAAAGTGGCAAAAATGCTTTAATATGTATCCAGAGGTCATCAGTTCTCTCTCTGGAGGTGGATAATTTTTTTTTGTTATGAATACTTTAAAACTGTGTAGAACATTGTTTTGAACAAAGTAGCTAAGTGTTTAGTAGTTGATCATCATACATTATTGTTAATACTGTGTACAATGTTCTTCTGGTTCTTTTCTTCCTAGGTTTTTTTCTTAAACCACCTCCCTCATCATGTCTTATAGTACAACATATACCAACCAGCACAATCATATACCAAAACTTAGTAAGCTGTTCCTCAGTTGGTGAGCATCCCCTCAATTTCCAACTCATTGACACCATGAAAAGAATTGCTTTGAATATTTTTGCAGATATATGTCCTTATCCCTTTAAAAAAAAACTTTCTTTAAGATACAGATATAGTAGTGGTATTGTTGTTCAAAAGGTATGGATTGATTATAGTCACTGAGCAAATTGTTCTCCAGAATTCTTGAAACATTTCACAACCCTATCAACAATACATTAGTGTACTCATTTTTCCATTTTCCCCACAGCATTTGTCATTTTCTTTTTCTGTCATGTTTCCTCGATCTGATAGGTGTGAAGCAATACTTCAGAAGTATTTCAATTTGCATTAATCTAATTATTAGTGATTTAAAGAGTTTTATACAGCATTTTATATTTACATGGGTATTTGATTTCTTCTAAACCGGCTTCTTTATATTCTTTGACCATATATCAATGGGGAAATGGATTTTATATTTATATTTTTGGCTATGTTTTCCTATATATTTGAGAACTGACATCTTTTATTAGAGAAACATTGTAAAAATTCTGTTCTCAATTTTTTGTTTTCTTTCCAATTTTGACTTATATTGGTTTTGTTTGGGCAAACCTTTTTAATTTCATGTAATAAAAAGTATTCATTTAACCTTCCTTGATCCTATCTATCTCTTTTTGTTCATGAAATCTTCCCTTATCCATATAATCTGTTCCATATTCCCTATGGATAATTTGCTTATAATATCATTATTTATGTCTAAATCATGTACCCATTTTGAACTTATCTTAGTATATACCGTGGACTATAGCTATTTCCTGCAGTCTTTCCTTTTAAAGGAGTGGAATAGTGATCAAAAGGGCAATATAAAAATGTATGGCTGGTGTAAATAGCCCATAAGATATTAGTAGTGATGACTGATTTTTTAAATTCCATTTTACAAAACTTATTAAAGGTCAAAAATCTCAAGAGAAATAGTGTGGGAAATCAAATGATATTATCAGATTTCAGACAATATAACAAATTGGTAATTTTTTTTTTTTTTTTTGCTTTTTGCTGAGGCAATTGGGGTTAAGTGACTTGCCCAGGGTCACACCGCTAGGGAATGTTAAATGTCTGAGACCAGATTTAAGCTCTGGTCTTCCTGACTTCAGGGCTAGTGCTCCATCCACTGCGCCACCTAGCTGCCCCCATAATAGTAATTTTAAAAATAATTTGTCATTGGTTTAAAAATAGATTGACCAGCAACAGATTAGATATACAATATCAGAGAAACAAATTAATATTGTAACCTATTATTTGATTTGCCCAATGATGACAGCTATCAGAATAAGTTATTGTTACCATTTGATAGAAACTTCTGAGAAAATTAAATAGCATGGAAGAAATTAGATATAGACCAACTCCTCATACTTTATATGAAGATAAATCTAAATAGGTATTTGACCTAGACATAAAAAAATAAATTATAAATATATTAGAAAAACAGAGAAAAATATCTGAGATCTCTGAACAGGAGAAAAGGAATAGCAAAGAAATCTATAGATATATAGACCTATAGATCTATACATCATAAAGACATAATGGATAATTTTTATTGCATCAATTAAAGATATGTTACACAAACAAGTCAAATAAAGCAAAGATTAAAAGGGAAACAACTAGCTGTGAAAAAATCTTTGTAGTAAGTTCCTCTTATAAAAAGCGTTATTTTCAAGTTATATGAGAGACTTTTAACAATCCATAATTATATGGAAAAATGTTCCTGCAAAGAGGGCTACATTTTTGTGCATGTGGGACATTTTCCCTTTTTATGATCTCTTTGGAATACAGACCCAATAGAGACACTGCTGAATCAAAGGGTATGCACAGTTTGAGAATTCTTTGGGGATGGTGCCAAATTGTTCTCCAGAATGTTTAAATCAGTTCACAGTCCACCAACAATGTATGTGTCCCAGTTTTCCCACATCACCTACAACATTTTTCATTATCTTTTCCTGTCATCTTAGCCAATCTGAGAGAAGTGTAGTGGTATGTCAGAGTTGTCTTAATTAATATTTCTCTGTTCAATAATTATTTAGAGCATTTTTCATATGACTAAAATTGTTTTTAATTTCTTCATCTTAAAATTGTCTCCGCATATCATTTGAGCATTTATCAAATGGAGAAAGGCTTGTATTCTTATACATTTGAATCAATTCTTTATGTATTTTTATTAGAAACTTTGGGTGTAAAGATTTTTTTCCCAATTTTCTACTTCCCTTCTAATCTTGTCTATATTAGTTTTGTTTGTACAAAAACTTTTTAACTTGATATAATCAAAATTACCCATTTTACATTTCATATTGTACTCTAATTCTTCTTTGGCCATAAATTCCTTCCTTCTCCATTGATCTGAGAAGGAGACTATCTTCTAATTTGCTTATAGTATCACTCTTTATGTCTATATCACCCATTTTGTCCTTATCTTAATATAGGGTGTTAGGTGTTGGTCAATGCCTACTTTCAGCCATACTATTTTCCAATTTTCTCAGTAATTTTTGTCAAATAGTGAGTTCTTATCTAGAAGCTGGGGTCTTTGGGTTTATTAAACAGTAGATTACTACAGTCATTCACTAGTGTGTCTTGTGAACCAACCTATTCCACTGATCCATTACTATATTTCTTAGCCAATAATACATGGTTTCTTTACCAGTGCTTTATAATAGAGTTTTAGATCTGGTACATCTAGACCACCTTCATTTGAATTTTTCCTTAAAATGTTTGATCTTTTGTTCTTTCAGATAAACTTGTTTATTTTTTCTCACTCTGTAAAGTAGTTTCTTGGAAGTTTGATTTGATAGCTCTGAATAAGTAGATTAATTTAGGTAGAATTGTCATTTTAATTATGTTCTATTATTATATAGAAAACTAATGAACTAATAAACAAAACTAAGTTGGTTTTATGAAAAAGCAACAAAATAGCTTTTAGTTTATTTGATTAGAAAAAGGAAAGAAAAAAACCAAATTACCTTAACCACCAATGAAGAGAAAATTAAAGAAATAATGAGGAGCTATTTTGCCCAACTGTATGTCAATAAATCTGATAATCTAAGAGAAATAGATGAATATTTACAAATATTTACAAAAATTTACAAAAATTACAAAGAAGGGGGAAAAGTAGTCCTATCAAATTCCTATTATGACATAGATATGGTGCTGATACCTAAACCAAGATGAGCCAAAACAGAGAAAGAAAATTATACTAATTTTCCCTAATGAATATTGATGCAAAAAATTTAAATAAAATGTTAGCAAAAAGATTAATATGCAATGATCAAGTATGCTTTATACAAGAATGCAGGGCTAGTCCAATATCAGGGAAACTATTAACATTATCAACTATACCCATAACCAAACTAACAAAAATCATATGCTTATCTCAATAGGTAAAAGAAAAAAACATTTGACAAAATCCAACACCCATTCTAATCAAAAACAATAGAGAGCATAGGAATAAATGGATTTTTCCTTAAAATGATCATTGGCATCTATCTAAAACTATCAGTAAGCATCATATGTACAGGGGATAAACTAGAAGCATCCCCAATAAGATCAGGGGTGAAATGAGGTTGCCCACTATCTATCACCACTACTATTCAATACTGTATTAGAAATATTAGCTTTAGCAATAATGGAAGAAAAGGATATTGAAGGAATTAGAGGAGTTAATAAAGAAACAAAATTATTACTCTTTCCATATGATATGATGGTATACTTAGAGAATCAACTAAAATAACTACTAGAAACAATTAACAACTTTAGCAAAGTTGTAGGATATAGAATAAATCATCAGCATTTCTACAAGTTACCAACAAAGTCCAGCGGCAAGAGATATAAAAAGAAATTCCATTTAAAATAATTGTAGTAATATAAAATATTTGGGTACTTTTCACAAAGTTAGATCTAAACAATTGGAAAAATATTAAGTGCTCTTGGTTAGGCCAAGCTAATATAATAAAAATAACAATTCTAACTAAATTAATCTACTTATTCAGTGCCATACCAATTAAACTGCCAAGAAATTATTTTATAAAGCTAGAAAAAATAATTAAAAATTAATCTGGAAGAACAAAAAAATCAAAAATTTCTAGGGAATTAATGAAAAAAATTCAAATGAAGTAAGTCTAGCTGTACCAAATCTAAAACTATATTATAAAGCACTGTTAAACAAAGCATTCATTATTGGATAAGAAATATAGTAGTGGATCAGTGGAATAGGCTGGTTCACAAGACACACTTGTCAATGACTATAGTAATCTACTGTTTGATAAACCCAAAGACTCCAGCTTCCAGCATAAAAGCTCACTATTTAACAAAAACTGCTGGGAATATTGGTAGAGCCTAGGCATTGACCTACACTTAACACCATATACCAAGACAAGGTCAAAATAGGTTCATGATTTAGACATAAAGAGTGATACTATAGGCAAATTAAAAGATAGTCTCCCTCTCAGATAAGTGGAGAAGGAAAGAATTTATGGACAAAGAAGAATTAGAGTACAATATGAAATGCAAAATGACTAATTTTGATTATATTAAGTTAAAAAGTTTTTGTACAAACAAAACTAATGCAGGCAAGATTAGAAAGGAAGCAATAAACTAGGAAAACATTTTACATTCAAAGGTTCTGATAAAGACCTCATTTTTAAAAATACATAGAGAACTGACTCAAATTTATAAGAATTCAAGTCATTCTCCAATTGATAAACGGTCAAAAGATATGAGCAGACAATTTTCAGATGAAGACATTAAAGCCATTTTACTACTGATTAGAGAAGTGTAAATTAAGACAACTGTGAGGAACCACTTCATACCTCTCAGATTGGCTAAGATGACAAGAAAAGATAATGATAAATATTGGAAGGGAGGTAGGAAAACTGGGACACTAATACATTGTTGGTGAGATTGTGAATCAGTCCAATCATTATGGAAAGCAATTCGGTACTTATGATCAAAGTATTATGAAATTGTGCTTATCCTTTGATCAAGTGATGTCTCTACTGAGATCATAAAAGAGGGAAAAGAGATCATAAGAAAGGAAAAAGGAACTACATGTGCAAAAATGTTCATAGCAGCTTTTTTTTGTAGTAGCAAGGACCTGGAAGTTAAGTGGATGCCCATCAGTTGGACAATGATTGAATAAGTTGTGGAATATGAATGTTATGGAATAATATTGTTCTATAAGATATGACCACCAGGATGATTTCAGAAAGCCCTGGAGAACAGATGCTAAGTATAGTGAGTAGAACCATGAAAACATTGTACACAGCAACAAGATTATATGATGGACAACTGTGATGGACTCACCTCTTTTCAGCAATGAGGTGATTCAGACCAATTCCAATACACTTGTGATGGAAAGAGCCATTTGCATCCAGAGGGAGGATGATGGGAACTGAATATGGATCACAATATAGTATTTTTACCTTTTTTCTTGTTGTTTCCTTGCTTGTTTTTTTCTTTCTCATTTTTTCCCTTTGGATCTGGTTTTTCTTGTGTAGAAAGAAAAATGTAGACATGTTTAGAAAAATGGGATATGTTTAACCTACATTGGATTACTCCCTCTAGGGGAGGAGGAAGAAAGGAGAGAGGGAAAAAAATTTGGAATATAGGCATTTCCAACAGTGAATTGTTACGGGAATCACCTGCTAGTGGCTGCTGAAGATCTAATTCTGACCAGCAGAATAGATACTTTCATGTGAGAGGATGATAATGATACAAGGAGAATGACAGGCAGTTGCACTTTCTGACCTCTCTCCTCTTCCCTCTTGTCTCAGATTTATTTCATTCCCAATTCATAAGCAACATCTTGTAGATTCACAGCTGTGAGGGCTTCCAAGAATTGGCATATCCCTTAATGGTATAGTCCCATTTAACCCTTTACAGGCTTTCTGGATATCACACTTAGGCATGGTGCTCAACAGTGAATGTTAAAAATTATCTCTGCATGTATTTTGAAAAATAAAAAGCTATTATTATAAAAAAAAGAAAATAAAAAGTAAAGATCCTTGCCAAAAAAAAGAAAAAGGACTCAAGAAAAGTCTCATGTAATAGGTTACAATTCATGTATATTTTGAAGAAATCTATAGATTCTTAGAAACACAAACAAAAGCTACCTTTAAGACATGGAGTATTATTGAAAAAAGCCATGAAGTGGTAGATAGAATACTCAAAGAATTAGAAGCCCTGAAATCAAATCCTGAATACATACATCTTACATGTAATGTGTGTAACTTAACTATGTGTGTGACCTTGTGTAAAACATCACCTTCTTAAATCTTAAGTCTCTGTTGTAAAATCATTCTATGGGACCAAACAGTCTTTGGGTCCAAGGTCTCTTCCAATTCTTAGATCTGGCATCCTATGAGCCTGTGAGATGTCAGTCTTGGAATTTGGTTTTTAATAAAAGAGAAAAATGCACAAATTTCCATTTTGCAGATGATAAAACTAAGACTCAGAATATTTATGACTGGTTCATATTAATAGAAGTAGGTGATGTTGAAATGGTAATGAAAATCCAAGTCTCTGACTCCAAGTTCAGTACTTTTGCCACTAGACCATGATAGATTAAGTTCTTTTATATAATAGAAAACTCAACTATTGTACTTTATTCTCTTCTGAAGGTAAGGAAATGATAGAATTATATTTGTGCTTATTGAATATATCAGTTTGGCAATTGTATGTAAAACAAAAAGAAAATATATGAATAAAACAACCAAGATGATTAAATCAGAGGGTGGAACAAGCCATTTAGAGTTCTGTTTGCTCTTATATTGGTAATTTCTCTCTCTTTATGTTTGGATATCAAGTTGGTGAATTTTGAGCCAATCAAAATTTTAAATTGTGCTTTTTTATTTTTTTCCAAGAATTTTAGGATGTTTTAATTTTTTAAATTTAATCCTAAGAATTCATCTGTGAATAGAATTAAGCAAATCTTTACAATCTAAAATTTAGATTGTGAAAACAAATGTCAAAAGAAATACACCTAACAGTTGATTGAATATTCATATATATTAGACAAGTGATGGTCTATTTAACCAAACTAATATGTGAGCTTGAGGATGCTTTGTTTATAAAAGGTCTCAGTTTCTCCATACATACTAGTTAGAAAATCATTTTATGAAGAAATGAATATACATATACATGTATATTATATATATATATGTGTGTAGTTATATGCATATATACTTGATTTGTATAATTAAAAGGCAAACTAATCATATTTCAATATACTGAGAGGTCTATAATCTTGTCAATATGGGCATTCCTAATAGTGCCTTCATTTTAAATCAAAATTAGAGATGATTAAAAACACTAAACAATTTTCCAAAGTCAATTCATTTTAATCTCCTTCTCCAGTTCAATTCTAGACTCTGCTCATTATCCACGCATAGTGGCTTTCCAAGAAACGAATTCGGGTGGACCAGCATCTGGAGAATTCCACTGAATCCCTTTTTGATTCAGATTATGTACTGGACAACTTCCATGACAATGGCAAAACCTCTTTGTGGGCCTACATGTCCTGTATTATGTATAGTTTGATGCTAATAACCATAAGGTTGTTGAACAAGACTATTTATTTTATGATTTCTTTCAAAGAAGCTTGTATGATTTAATATTCATTAGGGATAGCTCATTGGAGGAAATCCTTCCAAGCAGTATTTTGCTTTACTGAATAAAATCCTTCCTCTTTTTTTATAGTGAACAAACAATGTGCACAGTGGGAGTTTAAAGAATAACATTTGCACAAGTGTCTATTTCTTTCTTTTGTATTCATTAAAGGAGATTTAAATTATGTATAAATTATTCTCATAAATGATTTAAGAAATGTAAAATGAGTATATGGTTGAGAGGTTATTGATATTTTCTCAATTGCCTTTTTGTGATAGTAACTCCCTCATTTTATAGTAAGGAAACTTAGGTCTCAAAAATTTGTCATTCATTGATGGGCAGTAGGACTGGTGAGTGTCATAGTCAGAATTTTAAATCCTGTGACTCCAAACTCATGACTATTTCCACTGTACCATGGTGCCTTCCACAAGTTAACAATGAGATCTAAGATTTTTTCCCCCACAAGCTTTTGGTATCTTCCCATTTATAAGAAAAAAGGTAGTTGTTTGGTCATTAAAATTGTGTCCAATTTGGAAGGTTTTCTTGGCAAAGATGCTCTAGTAGTTCAACATTTCCATCTCCAGCTCATTTAACAGATCATTTTAACAGATAAAGAACTGAAACAACTAGAATGAAGTGACTTGCCCGGAGTCACACAGCTAATAAGTATTGGAGGTAAAATTTGAATTCGGGGAGATGAAAGACTTCCTGACTCCAGACTGGACACTCTAATCATTGTACCATCAAAGACAGGAGTAGAATCTGATATTTGGATGGGATCTGGAGGGAAGGATGTATAAATATGGTGGGACAATAGAGTGAGGTAAGGGGAGATAAGGAGTGGAACTGGTAACAGCAAGATGATAGAAAATGCATTATCAAGATCTTCTGGTGAGAATAACCTGAGAGCATCTTGCTGTTCTTAGAGGGAAATTGTATCAGAGGTCTTATCATTCAACCTTAGTAAATATTCCTTTCTAAAAGCTAAGTAAGTCTTACTGATTAATTGATATTAGGTAATTATCATTGTTAATGGGAAGCACACTAGTGGGAACTTATGAGCTATAATATTAGAAAAGACTTCTACATACTCTAAGGGCTTAACTCTGATATCTTTTTTTCTTCCGAACTCAACTGTTTACCCTGAATTCAGTTTAGGAGGTTTTAACCAAGGGGAAAAAATTTCCAGTTAAAACTCTGTTTTTTGTTTGTTTGTTGATTTTATCATGTATGTGTGTATGAAAAATATATGCATATAATTGCATATAATGCAATTATAACTCAGTCATAAAGGATTACTGACAATATTGGGAAAAGGCAACAGAAATACTAGAAATAAGATATTACAGTTTAAGTAGAAATATAGGCTAATTTGCTAAAGAATATTTCCATACACTAGCACAGTAAAAACACTCATTTAATGAGAGGGTGAATGTGTAAGTTCTAAGTTCTCTTTTCTTTCTCATGCTTCAGTGTCTTTTCACATCTTTTGCTCTGGATTTTGTTTATGAGTTTTTTTGGGAATTTTTGGAGGAGGGGGAATGGAATATTTCTTGTTCTCCTATTTTTTGTCCCAAGTGTTTCATCTTATTTATTTCTATAATTAAATACATAATGGTTTCTAAGAGACATTTGTATACTCATGAGTCAATTATATAGGCTCCCTGTTGTTGGTAGTACTATTATCAATGATTAGGACTTTTTAAAAGCTAAATGGTTTCTGTGTACATGCATATATGCTTCTCCCTCCCCTCTTTTGGGTTATTTTAGATTTTCACTGCTCTTAAGGATTACAAAGGTTGTCAATTTGTTTGACCATTGGATGACAAGCCTTTTTTCTCAGCTACCTGTGAAAGCTTTTTAATGGCTCTCATGGTTTCTGCCCTTCCATCAGATCCCAAATTCATGTGGTCAGAGCTCCATTTTAATCTTGAGCATTTTGTGCACAGTTTGGTCCACACCCAGTTAATTACAAATCTCTAGCTGTGCATTCTTGCCTGGCTTGGTGGCCCCATTTAATTAGGACATGGATGAAGAGTTTCTACAGCTAGAAAATAACAGTAAGTGTCCAACCTCAGAAGAGTTGTAAATTGGTGATCCACATTTATCTTCCAAATTCGATTCTCTTTTGAATTTTGTGGAGAAAATACATACACACACACGAACATACACACACATACAAACACACAAACAAATGCACTTATAGAAAAAGAGGGAGGAGAGCCAGAGACAAATAGGGAGAGACAGAGACAGAGAGACAGAAAGAGATAAACAGAGACAGAAAGAAGCAAAGGCAGAGTAAAGGATGGCTAAGCTTTAGGTCTTAGATCTTATTCATACTTGGGTTACTCTCAATCAGTTAAAAACATAATTGGCCAAAATCTAAGATACAAGAATGTAAGAGTTCCTCATCTGTAAAATGAACTGGAAAGGTAAATGAGAAGTTGCTCTAGTATCTTAGCCAAGGTAACCCCAAATAGTGTTGCAAAGATTCAGATGTGACAGCAATAACTAAACTACAATTTTCTTAGACATTGTACTAGGTATTGGAAATATGAGTAAAAAATAGCCAAAAGATTCTTGCCCTCAAGTAATTTACTTCTACTTGGGTGAAATAACATGTAAAGATACGAAAATACAGTATTATGTACAAAATAACCACATATAATTTTGTTGGCCATGTTGGCTTTACAATCCATCTCTGCCATTTACTACCTATGTGACTGTGGGCCAAATCACTTAAACTTCTTTAAGGCCTCAGTTTTCTTATCTATAAAATGAAAATACAGGGCTAGATGAGCTCTAAGTCCCTTCCAGGTCTAAGTCTATGATCCTATGAAGAACTAATGGCTGAGAGAATGACAAAATATTTTTTATAGGAGCTGTCTTGCCGCAGAGCTCTGAAAGGAGCTAAAATCTTTGACATATCTTGCTATTACTGCAATAGACAAGATAATTCTCCCAGCCATTTAGGTCACAACCTTGGTGTCATATGAGATTCTTCTCTCCCTCATCTATATATCTAATTCATTGTCAAATGCTATTTCCACCTTGGTAATATTTCTCAAACATATCACCTCTCTGCTGAAATAGAATTCCCTGCATCACCTTCTGTTACCATTACTTCCTGCCTGGACCATCAAATTAGTTTTCTGATCTGTCTCCTTGCCTTGCCCCAATTCATCATCCACTTAGCTGCCAAAGTTATTTTTCTCAAGTGTAGATCTGACCATGTAATCCCATTCCTCCTGTGAGAAGCTCCAGTGGTTTCTATATTATATCCAAGATCAAATATGATCTTCTCTGTTTAGCATTTAAAGTTCTTCATAATCTGACTGCTTCTTACCTTTCCAAAATTCCTACAATTTATTCCCTTCCCAGTGATCTAGTCATACTGACCTAATTAGACTTCCTCTAACAGGATGCTCCATCTCCTGCCTCCATGCTTTTTGACTTAATATCTTCCAATCCTGCAATACTCTGTTCCCTTGCCTCTACATCTTAGTTAGCTTCTCACCAAGTAAGATGTTCTTCCTGGTCCTACCCACTGCTTTTCCCTCTGACAGTTACCTTCCATCTATCCTTGTATCTTTCATTTATGTCATTATTTATTTGTATAAATTAGAATATACACTCCTTAAAGCTGGGACTTTTTAATAATTTACTTATTTTTCTTTGCATCCCAAGAACTTGGTACACTGCCTGATGCATAGTAAGAACTTAGCAAGTGTTTGTTGCCTATCTACAACTGGAGCACTTGTTGGGATGAATTTGAAAAAAAAAAAAAACCTTTCCAAGCTACAAAGCTCTTTTATGGCAGCTGTCCCAAGAGTTTAAGTGCAATTTTAATCTATAAAAGCTTAAGACAGAACTCTTTTCTAACCTCTATCTCATTTGATGTACCATTAAGTACCAGAAAATTTTAACACATAGTTTGTGTTCACTTTTCAGATTTGACTCTTTGTTTTATTGTGAATATAAAATTGTAAGAAAATAAAAGTGACTCAGTTTAAGGCATAAGGTAAGCCTCTCTCTTACAAGTTTAATAGTTTTAAGACTTTAAAACTTAAAACTACATTATTTAAAATTTAAGATAATCATGCTTTTTAGAGCTTAAAATTGCACTAAGACCTTTGGGATATCACATATTTAACAGATCCTTTCATTAGTCATTAAGAACAGGACTCTACAGATAGCATGTATATTATCAATTTCCACATAGACTTTTAAGGTATAAAAAGATGAGCTATATTTGATAAAAGGACTGAAGAGTTTTTTTTCCAATGTTTAATAAACTAAAGATTCCAAATTACTAACCATTTTAGGAGGAGACTTAAAATTTCACATGGAATCATAAACCAATATAATGTTATTTCACTAATCCAGTTCCCAAAGATCTCCATTCCTAAATGACTTCTACAATCTTTTAAATGGTCTTCCTGCCTCATATGTTTGCTGACTCCAATCCATCCTACTAGACAATGCTGCCAGATTAATCTTCTTGAAATATGGTCAGCATCATTTTACCCCCTCCTGTTCAAAAATGTCCAGTGAATTCATATTCTCCCTCCCAGAATACAAATACTTTCACAGTCTGAGCCAATTCTATCTACCCAATGGAAAGAAGCCATGGAAAGGCAACTAACAGTATTTGAAGTCAGAGAAACTGGTTTGTGGCCCAGTTCTGCCACTTATTAGACTTCTGACTCAGTTTTCTCTTCTGTAAAATGAGCAAAGTAATACTTGTAATATATATATATGTATATGTAATATATATTATTAATTATGTTTATTATTATATATAATATAATAATAAACATAATTAATATATGTATATTATTAACTCCCTCTGCTTTTCAATAAGCCTCACCCTGAACAAGCTTACTTCTATAATAATAACATCATGTTATTCATTTTTGTATACATGCCTTTGCTTATATTATTCCCTTATCTGCAATTCCTTCTAGATTTTTATCTTCTATATGCATTTCTCATAATCCAAATTAGGTTCTGTTTCTTCCATTGGCATCTAGCCACCTAGCTTTTAAATTAAAAGTATTTTATATGACAGCTATATAGAATTTTCAGTGCAGACTAAGCAGACTGATTGTGTGATTCCACTGCCTTCTTACCCTAGATCTTTCAGGATTTGGGGCCCTTTAACCATGGAACATCCCTCTGCCATGCCTTGAAACTCTCATAAATAAGTTCCTTCCAAGGCCTCTTTTTTTGCAGACAGGTCCAAGCCAGTCATACTTGCTCTCCTCTTAACTATGTTTCTGTCTCTCTGGACTTTGCATTCATATTCCCCATCTTCCCAATTTTAATAATAATAACAATAATTTTAGCTAGAATTTATATGTCTTCTCCACTCCAGGTCTACTGTGACAGCAAACTGCAGTCTTTCCATATTAAAATGTAAGCTTCTTGAAAGCAGGGATTGTCTTTCTTTTTACTTGAATTTGTATCCTCAATGCTTAGCACAGGGATTGACACAGAATAAATGCCTAATAAATGAGCGTTGCCTTCCTGGCCACCTTTCAAAAGAATCTTAAAGTGTAGGTGGTCTTAAGTCCATTTCATGTAAAGATTAGTCAAAGAAACTAGTCTAACCTACAAAAGAAAAGTCTCAAGAGCCAGCATAAGTGTTTGAAGAATTGGAATGAGGAAGAATAATCTGATTTAATCTATTTGAGGCCAGAGGTTAAAACCAGAAAAAACTTAAGGCCAATTCAGGCATGAGTCAGGAAAAACTTTGTAATAATTAGAACTGTCCTAACACAGAATTGGGTAATTCATAAAGTGGTGGGCTCTCTGTCATTGAAAGTTTTCTAACAGATGTTGGATGCTCATTTATCAGTTATGTTAAAATAGATATCCCTTTCAGATATGGATTCATTATGTGAGATCCCTTCCAGTTATGATGCACAACAGACAATAAGAGCTTGTTCCCTTCTCCCCACTATTTTTGATCATTCAACAAGAGACTTAATCCCTCTTTCACAATTATAACCTTTAAAATTCTTGAAAATAGTTAAAAATACTTCCCCATACTCCCAAGGTCTTTTCTTCTTAAGGCTGACCATTCCTTCTTTGTCAATCCAGTCAAGGATCTTAATCTGGCATAGACTTCATGTATCTGGTTGTCCTGTTCTGGATTTTCTCCAGTTTATCATTCCCCTTCCTAAAAATATAGGGCCTATAAGTGAACACAGTTCTCTAGATGCTGCCTGACCAATGCAGGCTCTCTCCAATTATATACAGATATAGATATATAGATAAAAGCTATATCTCTTAAGGTAAGTACCTCAGTATACCACTAGCTCTCATAAAAACTGGATTTTGCAAATGGAAACTTTAAATGCTCTATTTCAATCCTCTGGATATCTTCACAAGTATAGAAAATCTCTACCACATACAACTATAATAAGAAATAATGACATCTGGAACATATTCAGTTGGGAATTGAGGTAGACCTAGCTCTGCATTTGTTTATAGCTTTCTTTAGTCATTGGTTCTTTTCAGCTGAAAGATGTTCTTTCTATGTTTCTGTTTCTCTCTTTCTCTCTCTCTGTCTCTCTCTCTCTTTACACACATACACATATACATACATGTATGTATGTATATATGGGTATATTGTTTTTGTTCAATATTTTCAGTCATGTTCAACTTTTTGTGATGACATTTGGGTTTTCTTGGCAAAGCAATGGTTTGCCATTTTTTCCAGCTAATGAGAAAACTGAGGCAAATAGGCTTGTCATTTGTCCAAGGTCACACACCTCATGTCTGAATCCAGATTTGAACTCAGGAAGATGTGTTTTTCTGACTCCAGCACTGATTCTCTATCCATTGTGCTTCTTCCCTCCCTCCTTCTCTCTCTGTTTCCTCTCTCTCTCTCACTCTTTCTCTCTCTCTTTTTCTGTTATATATCTGTAATATATATATATATATATATACAAACATACACACATATGTATATATACATGAATATATAATGTATGCATATGAATGTATTATATATAATATATTTGAATAATACTTATATAGCTAAGGAAAATGCATAGAAATCTTTTAATGATAGAACTGAATGATCCAGACTTCAATCTCAACCATTCTGGTACTTCTTCCCAGTGAAAAAAATTTCTGAGTCCATCCAAGCTGTAGACCATTTGCACAAACAATTTTCTAAATCCCTTAGGTAGGTTGGTTTAAAATTAATGGGGTCCAGGTTGAGCCCAGACCTGATCCACACTCACTGTTTCATTTCCAGTCCCTTCCTCCACAGCTGTTCTCCCACAGGCACTGGGTTCCCTGGCTTTTCATAAGGTTATCTAGATGAATTACTGTAGATGACCCTCCCTGGATGTGATTTCTCTCGCTGCCTTCTTTAACCTCTAACATTCACAATAATAACAGTTTACAGGGTACTGAAGGCCCATCTGTGAGAATCTAATTGATTTCCCTCAGTCACAGCCATATTTATTTTCTTCCTCATCATCTCCAAAAATGCTTTGGGAACCAAAGGCCGCTGCAATCATGGCAACGACCCACATGGACAAAATTGTGCTTTTGTTATTTGTTTCCTGGCATCAATTATTTACCCAGCTTGTCAAGTTCCTGATGACATTGCGGTCGCCATCTGTTTCCCACCGCCTGCATCACTTAGTGCGGTAAGACACAATTTTCTGGAGCATTTCACTGGTGTCACTTGCATTTTCCTCCGTTTAAGTTTGCCATTCTTGGCAGTATTCCTTTCCTGGTCTTGGCTCTCTTCACACTTGTTCATTTGATGAACTTACTGAGACTTACTAAGTTAACCATTTCGTTTCCACAGCACACTGTTTTCTTCATCAACCTATCTAGAAATAGGACCGTAAGAGCATAGGTTTAGAGTTGGGAGGAGCATTAGAGGCCCTCAATTCTAAATTTCTCATTTTACAAAAGCTGGAACTGAGGAAATGAATGAATTAATGACTAATCTATAGTCATGCAGCTAATGTTTAGGGCAGAATTTGAACTCCTGACTCTAAATTCAGTGGTCTATCTAGGGTACCATGCTACTTCTCTGTTGCCTTATTATTTCTTCGTCTCTAATATTATTTTTTCTTGGCTCCATCTTCTTTGTACTTAAGAAAAGTTTTGATGTCTCTGGTCTTATCTCCTCTGTCCCTCCATCTTCCCAGCCTTCAGAGTAGCTTGAATACTTTATTGTCCAACTACCTAGTGGAATCTTATTTCATGATGCCATTTATATCATTGAAAGAAATTTTCCTATGACACTAAAGAATAAGTTCAACCTCTTTGAAGGAGTTCCCTTTCATTCATCTTTTTCCCCCTCCATTTGATACACATTCTAGAAAATATTCCACAGGGTTCTGGGATGTTCCTTTTGAGTGTGTGTGTGGTGGGGGGAACGGCTCTGATTATTGTTACATGACCCTAACTTAACTCAGCATAATATTTCCCTTAAACTTCTGCTATGACTCCAATCCTGCCTTTTATCCTAATCAAATAAATGGATGTTAAGTGGAACAAACTACTTCACATTACATGTTCAGAATCATGTGCAAAGAATGATATCAAGGTTGTGATCAGAGAAATGCATGATTGGACAAAAAAATGAGCCAGTGATTTAGTCAGAGTAAGAGAAAACCTGTCAATGATTGGACAAAATATAAGCCAGTGATTTAGTAAGAGTAAGAGAAAACCTGTCAATTCTATATAGTTGTATATTTATAGAAGTAGGGTGGAAAATGTGGTCATATCAGGTCACTCCTTTTCTAATTCAATCAAGGATCCTCTTCATACCTCATAATGGGATATCCTGGTATAGGTACATCTCTTCAGTTAGCTTCACACCTTTCATTCATAGAATCATAAAGTTAGAGCAGGAAGGTCTTAGAGGGTCTCCAGCCCACCATGACTCCTCATTTTACAGATAGGTAAATTGAGATTAAGAGAGGTTAAAACACCCATAGTTGCACAGCAAATAAGGAGTTATCTAAGTAATGTGTGACATGGCAAATCAGTACTGGGTCTGGAGTCAGGAAGATCTGAGTTCAAATCTCATTTTATATAATTCCTCTTTTATTATCAGCCCCTTTTCTCTGAATAGCTCTTGACCTTTCAATTACCACTCTCTTGTACTTGCAATGCTAAGAGAATGCAATGAAAGCCTTTTGGTGAGCTTTTGGGAGGACATTGATAGGAATTGTGCAGAATGAACAGATGTGATGAGTTGCAATCTGCCTTTTTGTAGGAAAAAATCACAATGATATTGCCTATTCATCACTAGGGAGTATAATGACTATATCATAATACTTTTCCCATTCCTTTACATTGTCTTAACTCAACATCTGCCTTTCTGTTGCTACTGCAAATTGTGTTCACCTAAAATTTTCTGCTGGTCAATCACATCAGGGAGGATTGTTTGTGACTTCCTGTAAGAGCATTCTACTTTGCCACCTTTTGTTGATTCTGAAGGAAATATTTTCTCACCTTTTTCCAATAAACTCAAAGCACATAAAAATTACAACACACAACATAAACATGGCCAATTCCCCAGTCCCTCTGTTTGGGAATTCTATCAGTGTGATGCAATCATATCCGCAATCCGAAGGCTCTTCTGCCTTGAAAAGCATATGCCCCCATCCCTAGCTGACACATGATTATGGAGGGGAACCCCCAAATGAACTTGAAAAAGAGACAACATCTAGCAGATGGTACATAGCCTAGCCTTCTTCCAAATGCCTCTGTTGCCCAGCTAAAGAATATGGCCAGCTGTATAGGTTCTGTCTTGTTGATGCTCAGCTTTTTGCAGTTCTTACAAAGTGTTCAAATTTCTTGGTTAATGGTAGAAATAGCCACATGAAGCTGCCAGACAATTTCTGGGACTTTCAGAATTTGGTCCATCACCTCATAGATGAAAGTTGAACTCTTGTATAAACTTGATGATTTTAAGACCTTCCCTTTTTGAGAAAGACAGAGACAGAGAGAAAGGGAGCAGAGAGAGAGAGAGAGAGAGAGAGAGAGAGAGAGAGAGAGAGAGAGAGAGA
>JAJPUD010000024.1:1301933-1319234 GCA_023553655.1 Myrmecobius fasciatus
AGAGAGAGAGAGAGAGAGAGAGAGAGAGAGAGAGAGAGAGAGAGAGAAATGATGGTGATGATGGCAAGAGAGCCATTTACAAACAAATCTGAGGGTTTGGAGACATGGAAAAGAACATATATCTAGGTTTCTCCTTAAGTCTTAGAACTAAAAATTTCCCCAAAATACATCAAGAATAGGACACTGCTTTTCCAAGCTGGATTGATGCCTCACCCACCATGAGCTCAGTATCCAACCTATTAACAACTCATATAGAACTTCCCTCCCATGCTTTGAGGTATAGTCAATGCAGAATTATAGTATAAATTTTTAAAAAATTATTAGAGGGGCAGCTAAGTGGCACAGTGGTTAGAGCACCAACCCTGAAGTCAGGAGGACCTGAGTTCAAATCTGGTCTCAGACACTAAACATTCCCTAACTGTGTGGCCCTGGGCAAGTCACTTAACTTCAATTGCCTCAGCAAAAAGAAAAAAAAACTATTAGAAGTCATCTTTCCCAGTTTTTCATAATGAATATGGAGAAATTAAGACCCAGAAAAGTCCAATGGCATTCCCAATCCCTTGTCATAAATGTCAAATGAGTCATATGTATTATTTTAACATTGTTCCCAGACTTATTAAATGGGTTAATATATGTTGAATTATTTATATATTAAACTACTTTATGAATATCAATTGATATTGATGTTATAATTATTCCACTAATTATATTTATTCATTTGCCAAGTTAAGGAGTTCTAAGTGATTATCACCCAAAAATAGTATTTGGGGATTGGCTTCCCAAATCTCAGCCAATTTTAGAAATTGTCAGGTGGATTCTTCATTGGGCATTTAAAATTTAGTTTATCCTGTGTTATTAAAGAAAACAATTCCTGCATTCATTTCCATAACCAAAAGTCAGAATCAATTATTTTAGCAGCAGGGAAAATTACATGAAAAGCACACATACACAAAAATCAATTGATTGGGAAATAGCATTACAGCATCTCAATATGAGAATTATTAATGATTATTAAAGTAATAAATAATATGCTTATTATCTGATAGCTTTCTATTTTAACTACTTTTGCTAATATCAAAATTCTGATCATAATACTTTGATTATGGCTTTGAAAACAGTGGTCAATGATCTGGCATCCAGGGTGCTTACTGAAAATCAAAGAATAGATACTAAGCACCATAATCCCCTATGCTACATCATAGTACAAATATGGACTTCCTAGCATGAATTATGGCTGGTCATAAGTGCCAGAACCCTGAGTGACTGCTAAACAGGAGCTTCTCTTGAAAGATGAAGAGTGCCACAGACAAAGCAAGAGTTACCAATGAAACTTACTACCTCCAGTCACTTCTGTGATAGCAAAGCATCAGACCTGCACCTCTATCATTCCTAAATATATATTTTGTTTACACACTACATAAATAACAGACATCTCTCAAGACAAAAGTATAGGGCTCTGCACTCCTGAAAGTTTCAATTTCATGCATGCCTTTCTTTCTCTGTCTTTTAAATTCTAAACTTAACTCCAGATAAATGGCCATTTCCCCATAAATAGTAGAATAAAAAAAGAAAATTGGATATTAACTTGAGTATCTCTATAACAAATGACTTTTCTTTTTAAAGTTAATTGTTCTTCATTCTCAAAGAGGAACAAAATGAGATCACTATGTTAGAGTCAAGCTACACTATGTTTGACTGTGTCTGGTCAGAACAATATGAGCTTGGAAGGCTCTTATCACAGATCAGACACAAATAGTCCATGTGAACATCTAAATCTGTGCATCTCACAGTTTTTTGAGCTACTGAAATTCTGCTTGGCTCATAGAACACAATGCTTTCTTAGAAGAGGGCATGCCATGCTGGCAGTCCCATGCCAGTGTCTCCTATGTTTCACAATCATCTCTAAGGTTGTTCAGAGAGACCTTGAGAGTGCCCTTCATTACTTCTTCTGACCTACATGTGAGTGTCTGCCTCATGTGATTTCTCCAAAAAAAATAGTCTTTTAGGCACTCATATGTTTGGATTTCAAACAATGTGACCAGCCCAATGGAGTTGGGCTCTCTGCAGTAAAATTTGAATGCTTGATAGTTTATCTTGAGAAAGGACCTCAGTGTCTGCTATCTTATCCTGCCAGGTGATCTTCAAAATCTTCCTAAGACAATTTAAATGGAAGCCTTTCGATTTCCTAGTGTAATAGTGGTATATTGTCTAAATTTCACAGGCAAATAGCAATGAGGTCAGCAAACTGTCTCTGTACACCTTCAATATGATAATCAGTCCAATACCTCTTCTCTCTCACATTTTCTTTCATAGTCTCCCAAACAATTAAGTAGCTCTGGCAATGTATGCATCAGTCTCATTATCAATGTGTGCATTGTGCATCAAGCTCATTACCAGTATGTGCATCCCTGGAAAGCAAACTGCCAAGGTAAATGATTCTATCCACAGTAATAATTCTATCTGCAGTATTCAATTTTTCTCCATTTGCAGTAACTGATGGTTCCACATATAGATGCTGTGTTGCTGGGTGATGAACACCTGTTTTTGAGGTGTTAATTGTTGGGTCAAAATTAGCATAAGCACAGAGAATTGACTTTGTTTCATCTCAAATTTAGAGATTACGTTGAGTGCCCAATCATCTGCAAACAAAAGAATTCTGTACCAATTCCCCTTCTACTTTAGTCTTGGCTTGTAGCCTTTTAAAGTTAAATAATTTACTCTCAGTGCACTACTTGACCTTTATGCCATGGGGTTCACCCTCATTGAAGTAGTGTGACAACATTGCTGAAAACATCATGTTAAAAGGCATGGGAACAAGAACACAACCTTGCTTCACTCCATTGGTAACTGGGAAAATGCATTAGAATAGTAAGTTCACCTTGTAGTTTTCAAAGTTGTCTCACTTATCTCATTCTTTCTGGTCTTCCTCCTGTTCTCTTCTCTGCTTCCCTTACTACCCTCACCCCAACACACACACAAAATAATTCTTATCTTTGCTTCTTTCTTTTCCTTTTTACTGCTAAATCTCTATCTACTCTTTGAAGCATTCCCTTCCACTGAGGGAAAAACAAAAACAAAGCCCTTGCAACAAACATACATAGTCAAGCAAAACAAACTCTTGCATTGGTTCTATGTACAAATGTGTCTTATTTTTCCTCTCTGACAAGAAGTGGATCATTTATGATTTTCTAGTGTCTTCTACCCCAACCCCCAAAAGATCAGAAAGCATCCTTATATTTATACTGCCATTTGTAGTACTTGAGTTGACATCTCTCCATGTTAGTAGGACTCATTGAAGGTCTTGGTGGAACCTCCTGTAGTAATCATATAAGAGAAAACCTTCCATCAATCCACAAATTGGTGGAAGTAACATTTATTTCCATGCTGCTAGATCATCAGAAATTGGAGTCACTGGGTCTAAGTCAATTAAATACTCTGCCATAGATACTCACAACTGGATAGCTCTTTGTAAAGTAAATACTGACATTCTTTTGGTATCCAATACCACTCTATGTTTTCCTTATTAAGTTTTAATTGAGTTACATATCTCTGCCATCCTTCTTCAAAATCTCATTTAAGTCCTCAGTTAGCTTTAACTCCTGCCCCTAATTACTCATAAGTTCTTTGGATCTCTAATTGTTTACCCATTCTAGTAACTCAAAAGATTTCCATGGCAAGTGAGGGCATTCTTCTCTGCAGGGATTTAACAAAGCCTTTGGTTGTTTACCCAGGTCTCCAGAAGCCAAATTTCCCTTCCCAATCTCCACCAATTTCCCTCTCCCTAACTCCCTGTATAAAACTTGGATTCCATAGACAAGGGTCTGTAGAATCATCCTTTTAGAATATGAAGCTTTGGACTCTGTATCACATATTTTTTTCAGGGGAATTTCTCAAATCCTCCTCATTAATCAGAGATTCCTTGAAGGAGCCAAAGGAAAAAAAAGCTACTCAAATATCAATCCAAACCTACTTCTGAACTGAGGTATTCAAGTTTGCAGGTCAATTTCTTTTTATGATTTAATAGCTAGAAAAGGAATTAATAGATTGCTGTACTTAAACACAGATAGCTTAAAAATCTACTCTGCCTCCCTAAAAAAAAACCTGAATCAAATCTTGACATCCTGAGATACACTTTCTCAGGTGTTCAATCTGATACTTCTATTAACTTTTGGTGGCTCAGAATATGAGCAAGAACAGATATTCTTACTGTGCCAATCTAGTACCATTACCTATTTCCTCTTTCCCCCAGTCCTCAGAGACAGAGTAACCATAGTCCCTTATCATATCAGAATATCATATCATTTATGTCACCATTCAGAGGTTCTCACTGAGAAAAGTTGGTCTAGGGCTTCCAAAAATACTCTCCACAACCTTACACACACTACTGCCTTTCATAGGTCTTTAGCAAAATGCTGTATGGATCAAGTTAGTTCTGATGAAGTGAGGAAGTGTTTAAATTCTCATGCAGGGAGAAGGGAGTCTAGTCACATACTGTATGGAATTCAATATAGTATCTGAGCTTTTGAATCATAGTTGAATACAAAGGAAGTATCTTTTCTTCCTTTGAACAGTAATTAGGTGACACAGGAAAACTGGGAAAAGAAGGCTGTATCCAAAATGTATCTACTTAGGTGCCAATTTCACCACCATTTCCATGACTCATGTTTGCATTGTGTACATATAGTATTTATTTGAGTCCATGTAATACCATCTCCTCCCCCAATAGACTGTAGGCTAGAACTGTTACTTTTGTTTCTAACACATAGTAAGTATATAATGAGTACTTATTCAATGAAAGACTCAGCATAGAAAGAGGTTCTCTCCAAGAGTTGCAAAGATTGCAATAAAATCACATCCTACTTTTTGAATCTGAAGTGACTCCATCTGTGCATGTAATGGGGCAATGACTTAGTACTGTACTGAACATAGAGTCTGGAAGACCTGAATTCAAATCTATGCTCAGATAGTTACTAGATGAGTAGCTTTAGGCAAATAACTTTAAACGCTATTTGCCTTAGTTTCCTCAACTGTAAAATGGATGTAATACACCTATCTCCCAGGATTTTTTGTGAGAATCAAATGAGATAGTACTTGTAAAGCACTTAGCACAATGCCTGAAACAAAGACAGCATTATATACGTCAGCTTTTATAAGTCTCATTACTATTACACAAAATGCCTTTATATTCATAATATAAAAAAGCCTTCTGGAGTTCATTTTTTTAAAAAAATTAAAACACACATTCAATAAGTTTTCTTTTGAGTCATGCAATTTTTTCAACTTGTTTAACATTAGAATCAATAAGGTTTCAAAGTAAAAAGGGACCTTGGGAAACACTGTGAGATATTGAGAAAGCAGTGTCACATTGAGAGACAGATACCTATTGACAATGCTTTGAATCCCAAGGGGGTAGAATTAGAATGGCTGACTATATATCCCTAGAGTTTTCCTTTTAGAAGTAATCCCAATTAAGACTAGTTCAAGGCTTCCTTTCCTACAATATGAGTTAATCCATACTCAGAATAAGGGAATTAATTCCTTTTCCCTACTCTAAATACCCAGGACAACTTGGTGGTATTTTTTAATTCAATAATTCAAGTTTAAATCTAATAATATAACTCCGTTGTTCCACTTAAGTCTTTGTTTACTTCATCAAATTATAGTGAAGATAAAAAATGCATAACTAAAGAAATCAATAAGCTAGGGGAAATATAATGATTCAACCTTGCTGATTAAAAGAAAATACCCCCATTATGTTGAATATTCCATTCAAAACAAAGAAAATGGGTTAGAATAACATTGTAAAATACTGTTCTCTGTCTATAGCTCATCTCATTTCATATGTACATTTTATTTGCTGTAACACTTTGGCAGAATAAGTGAAAGGAAAAAAATTGAAGGAAATAATATTAACTATCAGCAAACTAATATTAAGTGTCAAGCACTATATTAGGTCAGTCACTCAATCAGTAAGCATATATTAAGCACTCACTATGTGCCAGATACTATTAAAAGCACTGGGTATACAAAGAAAAGCAAAGGACATTGCATTGAATGGAGCTTACAAGATGGGAGAGACAATATTAAAAGAACTATATAAAGACAAGATATATGCAGGATATGTTGGTGAGAAGCAACAGAGGTAACTTGAAGGAAACCAAGAGGCAGAAAGGAGGAGGGACAGCATCCCAGGCATTGGGATCCATCAGTGAAAGGGGGACTCCAACAGCAGCAATGAAAGAAGCAGAAGCAGCAGCAGCAGGAAAAATAGTGGCTGCTTCTGAGGTCTCACCCTTAGAATTTAAGAGGTTTTCTGATTAAGAAAAGATCTCTTTCTGAGGCAAGATTCTGTTGCTTTGATCATATTCAGATCTCAAATACAGTCTGGGCTCACATTCCCAGGGCAAGGAGAAGCACTAGAATTTAGCAGTAGAGTGGGGACTCTCAGGGCAAAAGAGTGTTTGTGGTCACTCAGACTAATGCACAGGCCAATAGAGTGATAAACACACTTCTCCTTGGATCATACTACCTTGGAAAAACTAAAAACTCATAGCTGCACAAAAGCTTGAAACAGTGCCTTTGGGAAACAGAGCCCTACTTTAACAAAGATGTAAAAGCCAAATAATAGGTTGGGAAAATGAGCAAAGAGCAGAAAAATAGATTCGGACCACACTAAGTTACAGTGATGACAAGGAAGATCAAAACACACATTCAGAAGATAACAAAATCAAAGTTTCTACAACCAAAGTCTCCAAGAAAAATAAGAATTGATTTCAAGCCATGGAAAAGCTCAAAAGAGATGTTGAAAATCAAATAAGAAAAGTAAAGGAAAAATTGGGGTGAGAAATGAGAGTGGAAGTACAAAAAAAGGAAGTACAAAAAGCTAATGAGGAGAAAAATGCTTTAAAAAGCAAAACTGACCAAATGGAAAATAAAATAGGAAAACTCATTGAGAAAAATGATTCCTTAAATTTAGATTTAACCAAAAGGAAGCTAATGGCTTTATAAGAAATAAAGAACCAATAAAACAACTGCAAAAGAATGGGAAAAACTGGAAAACAATGTGAATTATCTCATTTGAAAAACAATTGACCTGGAAAATAGATCTAGGAGAGATAATTTAAAAATTATTGACCTATCTGAAAGCTATGATTTAAAAAAAAAAGCTTAGGTATCATCTTTCAAGAAATTAACAAAGAAAACTTTCTTGAAATTCTAGAACCAAAGGGTAAAATAGAAATTGAAAGAATCCACTGATTACTTCCTGAAAGAGATCCCAAGATCAAAACTCCCAGGAATAATATAGCCGATTTCTGGAATTCCCAGGTCAAGGAGAAAATATTGCAAGCACCTAGAAAGAAACAATTCAAGTATAATGGAGCCACAATCAGGATAACACAAGAATTAGCAGCTTCTACATTAAAGGACTGAGGGGCTTGGGATTCCAGAGAACAAAGGAGCTAGGATTACAACCAAGAATCACCTACCCAGGAAAACTGAGTGTAATCCTTCAGGGTAAAAGGTGGAAATTTGATGAAAGAGAAAACTTTCTAGTTTTCCTAATAAAAAGACTGAAGCTAAATAGAAACTTTGATTTTCAAAAACAGGTCTCAGGAAAAGCATAAGGGGGTAATCAGGAAAGGGATATCATAAGGGACATGATAAGGTTAATCTGTTTATATTCCTATTATATTCCTACATGGAAAGAAGATACTTGTAACTCATAAGAACTTTCTTAATATTAGGCCATTAGAAGGAATATATAGAGAGAGGGCACAGATATAAGTTGAATATGAAGGAATAATATTTTTTAAAAAAATTAGGGATGAGAGAGGAATGTACTGGGAGAAAGGGAAAAGGAGAGGTGGAGTGGAATTAATTATCCTCCACAAAAGGAACCAAAAAAAGTTTTTACTGTGGAGGGGAAGTGAGTAAAATAAACTTATGCTCATCAAAATTGGCTCAAAGAGGAAATAACATACACACTCTAAATGGGTATAGAAATCTATTTTACTTGTCAGGAAAGTAGATAGGGAAGGAGATACCAGAATGGGACAGAGTGATAGAAGAAATGGCATATTGGAGAAAGGGGTGTTCAGAAGCAAAACACTTTTGAGGAGAAAGAGGGAAAAAGGAGAGAGAGAATATAATAAAAGGGGAATGGGGTATACAGTTAGCAATAGTAATTGTGAAAACAATTTGAAGCAGATTTCTCTGATGAAGGCCTCATTTCTCAAATGCATATGGAACTGAATCAAGTTTATAAAAAATAAGAGCCATTATAACCAATAAATGATCAAAAAATACGAACAGTTTTCAAATGAACTAATCAAGCCAGTCATGGCCTTGTGAAAAAAATATTCAAACTCTCTATTGAAATATGCAAGTTGAGGCAATTCTGAGGTTCTACCTCACACCTGTTATATTGGCTGATGAGTCAGAGAGGGAAAATGACAAATGTTGGAGGAAATGTGGGGGAAATGAGACATTGATGCATTATGGGTGGGATTGTGAACTGATTCAGCCATTTTGTAGGGCAGTTTGGAACTATGCCCAAAAGGCTATAAAATCATAATTTCCCTTTGACCCAGCAATACCACTTCTAGGCAGGTATTCCAAAAGAGATTTTTTAAAGAGGGAAAAGTACAAAATATATGTACAAAAATATTTATAGCAGCTCTTTTCTTACAGAAAAGAGTTGGACATTGAGGAGATGCCCATCTTTTGGGGAATGGTTAAATAAATTGTAGTATGCAATTGTGATGCAGTACTATTTTTCTATGGGAATCGATGAGTAAGCTGCTCTCAAAAAAACTTCTTGTTTTCCTTCTTAGGTTGTTTTTTTTTCTCTTTCTAGATCTGATTTTTCTTGCCCTACAAGATAACTGTATATATATATATATATATATATATATATATATATATATGTATACATATATTGGATTTATTATATATTTTAACATATTTAACATTATTAAACTGCCTGCCATCAAGGGAAGGGAGTGGAGGGAAGGAGGGAAAAATTTGGAACAGAAAGTTTTACAAAAATTAATGTAGAAAAATTACTCATGTTCTGTAAATAAAAAGCTTTAATTTAAAAAAAGAAAAACTTGAAGAGTCCTCCAATGAGCTCATGCAAAGTGAAATGTACTGTGTACAAAGAAATAGTAATGTTGTAGAATGATCAGTTGTAAATGCCTTTGCTGTTCTCAGCAATATAGTAATCCAGGACTATTCTGAAGGATTTATGATGAAAAATGCTATCCATACTCAGAGGAAAGACTGACTGTGTTTAAGTACAAATTGAGGTATCCTTTTTTTTTTACTTTATTATTCTAGAAGAATTTTTTGATGTGGAAGAAGATTTATGTTTTCTTTCACAACATGACTTTTATGAAAATGTTTTATATAACTTTGCATGTGCCTTCTCAATGGAAGAGTGATGAAGAGGGAGGAGGGAGAGAATCTGGAACTCAAAATTTTAGAAACAAATGTCAAAAATTGCTTTACATGTAACTGGGAAAAATAAAATATTAAACAAAAATAAAAATAAAGAGACATACATAAAAATATTTTAAGTTAATGGACTCCAGGTTAAGAACCCCTGATCTAGATGATCTTTATGAATTATCATCCAAAATAAAAACAAAAAACTACCAATTTTTCTTAGCCTTTTGCCTGAATAAAGAATCTCATCTGTTAAATAATAATGCTAGTAGCTGACAGGTATATTTATTTATAATTTACAAAGTGCTTCACATACATTAATTCATGTATGCCTTACAACATCTCTGTGAGATAAGCGCTTATAATTGTTGTAATGTAATCTCCATTTCATAGAAGAGAAAACAGACTTTGAGAGTCAAGTGAACTGACAACTATCTCAGAGATGATTAAGTGTCAGAAGCAAGATTTTAACTAAATTCTGCTTAACTCCAGAAAGGGAAATTTTAATGTTTGAGAATTAAAAAGTTGTTGTTGATTTTCTTACATCATATTCATTGCCAGTAGCTTTCATGGTATTCCCATTAAATAAAAGAAAAGAAAATCTCTTAAAATCTCCGTACCAGAAAGGGAAACAGATTTTTCCTAGAATTGGCATTAACATATCTTGTGGTGTCCTCAAACCATTAATATCTTGTCTGCAAAATGAGCTTTAGGAGACGAGAGAGTCCAAGAATGGAGATTGATCCTTGCCCACCAGAGAGTCTTTGTGGGGAGAGAGTGAGGAGTGGATTTGGAAAGGATAGAATGGAAGATGCTAAAAATAGAAGCTAGAGAAAAGCTTAGTGTGAGAAATTAGAAAAAAGCAGAGGCATTACAGTGCTCAGGATGAGGTTGATATGCAGATTGATGGCTAGCTGAGTGAAGGCAGTCAGGAAACTGGGTCACAGGTGGGGAAAGGAGGAAACTGGAGTGAATTCTATCTTTGCAAAGAAAGAATCATCAGTATATGTATTCTGATTTGAAAGTCCTTGAATAGGGTAAAACTATTTTTAAAAAACTCATTATATGGAATTTTAAATTATTAACATTGTAAATATAATTCTTTAAATAAAAGGAAAGGAATTAAATGTCAGACAAACATGTCATTAATAGCTTTGAAAAGAATAGGGCACAGATCTGTTATTAGGAAGAGATTTATAAAGATGTGATCAAATTATCCTTTTACCAGGTGGAAAGTGATGTTCGAGAAGTGTAGGATACATCCTTATCTTCTGTATGCTGTCACCACCCCTATTAATGCAAAGAGAAATGAGAGGTTTCTGTCTAGAAGGTACTACTCCTAATCTGCATTTTAACTGTAATATTAAGATCTTCTAAGGGAAAAGGGAAATTTATTACATATAAAAGTCTTGAAGAGAAAAGAGGGAGGAAATAAATTTTCATTTGAAGACAGAAGTCCTTTTTAAAGTATTTCTCATTTCAGCTTAACCCTACTTGAAGCCAGCCCCCTCATTGCCTCAATTCCAATGCAATTCAATTGCAATGAAAGTTGCAGTTCATGGAAGGGCAAAACTTAACTTAAGTTTTGCCCTTCCATGAACTGCAACTTTCATCCATACAGACCAATAGACATGGATACATTTCATTTATGAGTAATAGGCTTGGAATCTCAATAAATAAGCATAGTAATCAATTAAATTCAAGTTTTTTAAGCCTGGCTATATTCCAGATTCTGTGCCAAGCAAGACAAAATCAAAAATAGTTGTTCCCTTTGAGGGAATCAACAAAGGATAAAGATGAACCCTTTGGAGAAAGTGGGGCTTTTATCTCAACTCACACTCACACTAAAGAGTTGTGTACCCAGAGTCCAGGCTAGTTTTTGCTCCCCCTTAGGGTTCTATGGGTATCCCTGAAGAGCAGTGGGCATTCATTAACACTTGAGTCCTCATTCTGATGTTTTTTCCCAATACTAACCACCAGTAATTAGTGTCCCAGTATCATTAAATTAAATCAATTCAACAGAAAAGGCCACTTTAAAGAGATATTTACTTAGAAGGCATATCAAGAACAGAAGTGATAAATAATTTCCTCCTAACACCTAAAGTTATGTTCTCCACTATACCACTGAGAATCCTGGGGAGAGAGGACTAAACCTTAAAATAGTTAGTACAATATCTCTGTTCCTCCCTTCCAAGGTCACTTTAACCCCTATTTCTCACTTACTGTTCTCCTTTGGACATTCTTTCCCTTGTTTAAAATATTTGTCCTCTTTGGCCAATTGGCCAGGATTCATTTTTGTTCATGTCTCCAATTTAAAATGTAGCTCTGTATTTGAGGGAAGCCATAAACATTATCCTTCTTGAATTCTTTCCCAGTACCATACAGAAAAAGATCATTCTTTGGAAGAAAAAAAAAGAACATTCCCTAAAGTTTACCAGAGATTATTGCTTGTTTAGGATTTGACAAGAGTCTACAGATGCTAAAAATTACCTTTCCCTATTCAACATCAATTTAAAAAAAAAGAAAATCAGTTTCCTATCTTCGAAGCAAAACTAGTCCCTATAAAGCTCCGCAAATCATGTAGATTTCTCTTTATAAGGATTTTCTTCAACCTGTGATTGGCTGGAAGTCACCTCCTCACCCTCAGAAAAAAACCAAACTAATGATTCCCTCAATGTACAGAGCTATTATAACTGGAATCTGAACAAAATTGCCTCAGCCATCACAATATAAACTCTCATAAACACTAGACTTGATTGATTCCTCATTTCATATATACAAAGTAAATACAGAATAATACACAAATGACTTATAATCTCAGGTTTATCTGTTGATAGTAATATAGCACCAGAATTGTCTTTGAGGTAACATGAGTTGAAACGAAATCGGATCTTATCTTCTGAGGGTTCCTCCTAAACACATGCCCAGTTAGTGACTGAACAGTGACTCATGCTCACTGCTGATGGCAAAGTTTGTCACTCCTTTAAGTCTTATTTTAAGAAAGAAAATAACTGAATCTCATATATACAGTCAATCCATTAACCCCTTATGAAGGGAAAAGAATGAGACTTTTTTTACCCTTACACCTTAGGCTATATTATTGTGTGGGATTGGGCGAGCCAAATAACATATTATTTTAAATTTGGTAATCTGTCTGTGTTGCATTCCTCTACTATATTGTGAGCTCCAGGAAAGCAGGTACAGTACCTTATTTCATATTTGTGTCTCCTTCCCGTCTCTAAGAAGGTATTCTGCATACAGTAGGTGCTTGTAAATGTTGAATGAATTCATTCCTGATTAAATGATGAAGTTTCTAAGAAGGTATTACTCCCAGTTTCTGCCACTGTTGGTGCTATTGCTGTTGCTGATGCTGTTATTGGTGGTGGTATGGTCCTGTTTTGGAAGAAGACCAGTGACTTCAGAATGGTAATGTCTTGACTTGTGTTCATGATGTGGATTTGAGTGAAGCAGAGCTACACAAAATCATTAGCCTCATTCTCACCTCCAGAGTCATTAAAGTCCAGTGGCAAGGCAGGTCAAGATGACTGGTGATGGCCCAGGATTCAATGGATGACCTCGGTCTTTCTAACTTAAGATCTTTACCAGGTATACGTTTGTAACACCCATTCAATGATTAAGAGCTAGATAATAACTGAGTCAAAATATGGCCCAATTTGCCAGCCCAAAGATACCAATCTCAAAAGGAAAGATGCTCAAAGTTTCTGACCAGAACAGAAAACAATTGTTATTTATACTATCTATCCTCATTCTAAAGCATGAGTCACAGAGCAGAAGCTGGTCATATTATTGACCATTCAATTAAAGTGTCTGCTATAATCAGAGAAGAGGTTTGATATCACATTTAAATAAAGCAGGCACTTCATAAAGTCCTTGGGCAGTTCTACTTAATTTTTTAACTTTAATAACTTAGGTTTACAGGAATGAAAGAAATCTGTAAATTATCTGTGACATTTAAAAGCAAATTCAATTTTCTGCTCATAGTTAACAGTGACATCTGTTGAACTGGCTATTACAGTGTATTACCTTCTACTATTTTCATTTGTCTTTGGATATTGTGCACAATCGTGTAAAAGACAGTATGTATAATAATATGACACTGTTATCCCCAATTTCAGAAACTTATTCATAAGTGCAATTTAAAGTTAAAACAATGCATAAATGTTTTATCACACTTATACCTGGGCTTAATATAATATGGAAAGCATATGAGGATTTTATTACAATGTATACCTTGAAATCATATTTGGCTCAGAATTTCAAAACTCAAAAGTTTAGTTCCACATTCAGCACGCTGTTTCATTTACAACTAGATGCAATATTTACATGGTAAACTCTAGATGTGCTTATATATACATATATATATTTTATATATATATATATATATATATATATATATATATATATATATATATGTTCAGATATGAGATTTCCACAAAACATGAGCTCAGTTAGCCTTTGGGGGAACACAGTAAGTTCTATCCCTCTTTGAAATTTTGTCCATAAAAACTATGAAGGTAAAATGTCCCAAACTTAAAGATCCTTATTTTTGGATGAAGAATGTAATCATATCATTGATGATATAACCACTCTACTTGTGATTTACTTTTAATTACTCAATTTGATAGGATATACAGTATGTATAATTAATATATGGGAAATGAGAATAGAATTTTGCCTTTTTCATTTTTAGCAAAGACTTGATAGAAGTGCATATAGAGTTGAGTTAAGCATCTGGGAAAATGTGATCATGCTCTTAAAATTGTGAGGCAACTAATTGCCTTTTGTTTGGATACACAATTGATTATAACTCTATGTCAGTGGGGATTGGAAGATGTCAAAGGAACAGGTTAAAACTGCTACATTAAGCATTCATATATATGGTTTCCACAATTCATCAGTTCTGCTTATTTTTGAACTCCTCATTATATTTATAGACTACATAATAAACCAAGTGCTGATTAAAACAAAATGTCATTTTTTAACCTAGAATTACAGATATAGCAATACTCTGGGGAAATCCCAACCCCAATTTATAATGACAAGCTGGGTCCTCCTCAAGACTACAGTGTTGTTCCTAAGAATTTGAGGTTATCTTCCTAAAGACAAGCTTGTGAGCCCCTACCAGTGCACTTCTCCTGTGATTATTCTTTTAGTAACATTTTATTTTTCCCCGATTACTTGTAAAAACATTTTTAATATCCATTTTTAAAATTTTGAATTCCAAATTTTCTCCCTCCCTACTTATACTTCACCCTTCCTGAGATGATAAGCAATTTGATATGGGTTATATGTGTGTAATAATGCAAAACGCATTTCCATATTAGTCATGTTGTGAATGAAAACATAGGAACCCCCTCCAAAAAAAAAGTGAAAAATAGTATATTTTGATCTATATACTCACATACCGCAACTGGTTCAGTGATTCCCCAATAGATTCTTTTCCATGATTATAAATTGCAAGTAATTAATTACCTGATCTTAATTAGCTTTTAGAAAGGGGCATTCACTGAGATGAAATATTAAGAAGAATTGGCAAAAACAACTTCCAAAAATCTGTGACACATTTTACCACAGGTACACAAAGACCCCAAAGGAAAAGAGATAAAGCTTAGAGATTTGTATGGCAATGGGGTAACACGGTTCTTAGAGTTCTTTAGTTGCAGTCCTGAAGATATTCCCCTTTAATGTGGAATCACTTTAATTGATGTACTCTTTGTAAATCTTTGAAATTATGTCCATTTTGTCCTTGATTCCTCTGAAAACATTGTTAGGGCACAAATTTGAAGATGAAAGGTTGAAAATCCTACAGAACCTTTGGAGTTCATAAGGTCCTATGGTCAAAAAGAATTAGGTGGAAGAGACCAAGAACAGCCAAGACTCAGGACTCTGTTACTCATCACTACCACTACCACAATCACTCTCTTTACCACTACCATCCCACCCTCACCCCTTTATTCCTTTTAAGAATGCCCTCTCAAATCTCCTAAATTCTGGACTAATTCTCTGGTTTTATATGGGTCCTGTACGGAATTCCAAAGTTCCTCACCAAATTGAAATAGACTTTCTGTTATACCTAGTAGAAATACTTTGACGGATTCAAGAAGATATTTAGGTCTTATCCTTTTCTAGTTCTGATTAATGGATTGAATCAAGAAGTATTCTTACCTGAAAAAAGGTAATTATTTTTAAGTGGGCTTGAGTAATCAATGAACCCCTTGTTTATAAATATATTAAGAAACTCTGAACCATGACTCTAAAACTTCCTATAAATGACCAGATTTTTGTGCCTATTGTTCTTGAGTTAACCTCAATAAATGGGATTTCCAAAGTGAGCTTTATTCCCTTGACTAAGATAAATGGTTCTATTGCTGGTTATTATATCAAACCAAGAGTAAGAAATCAAAAAACTGTGTAATAAATACATGACAACCTTTGAGTACTATTTCAGATGGTCATGATTTACTGAGCTCCCTATTGTGGGTAGAATATTTGACAGTATGAGCCCAGGGTTCAAGGCTTCAAGAAAGTTAATCTTATTAAGAAACCAAAAGCCATAAACAGAAAAGAAATAGAACAGAGCAAAAAATCATACTTTTGTAAAAAAATGATGCAATGATAAAATATAAGTATCCAAAAGGAGTCATTCACTATGATAAAGGACCTTAAGTTCATGCTAAATGAGAATTGGAAGAAGAGGTAAGGTGTTGAGCTTAGGGAAGAGAAAACTTACCCATGACAACCTCACTTAGCCATCATAGAATTCCACAAATTCTTAAAGCTTTCGTTAGACATTGCACAATTCACAGATATATGTCTATATGTGTCAACATTTGTGAAGCTCCAACTGGCAGCAGAGAATTATACTTGGAACCATAGGACACAAAATAAATAAAAACAGAACCCTTGACCTCTAAAAGCATGTAATCCAATCATTGAGGTAAAAAAGCAAACATTTAAAAGACAACACATTTATTAAAAAAATTCAAATTTATCTATTATTATCACAAAACAGAATTACCAAGGGGAACAAGGTAGAGGTATGATTATGGATCTACAGTCGAGAAGTCCTTGAGATCATCTAGTTTCATCCTCTCATTACAATTTACTCTTCTGTCTCACATAGTTTTATTTGTGATTTCTTTAAATAAAGTTCTGGAAAGTCAGGCTTTAATAAAAATCCATTGAGATTGAAATGGAGCTATATGAGTAGTCCTTAAACTCAAATAACTCTGACTTTCATTGAATAGTCAGTTATAGGTACAGTCAGGGCCAAGGCTCACTCAATCATAGTTTGGATTTTGATGGCTCAGAGCTAATGTAAATAACAATTGTTTTTGTTCTGGCCAGAAACTCTCACTTTTTCCAGCCTTAAATCAAGCAGAGACCTGGGAAAGACCTTAACTTTAAAAAGTCCAAGGCCTCCCACTATATCTGGGGCCATTTCCAGTTGTTTTGACCTATGTCTTGTTCTGGACTCAGATGACTGGAGGAAAGAATGAGGGAGAGGATGACTATGCACAGGCCTGTCTTACTTAAATCCAATTTATTTGCAAGTCCAAACATTATCTTCCTGATATCATTAGTCCTCTTCAAGAATGAAAGGAGAACAATAAATACTTTTTTATGTCAGTGATGGAAGCAGAATTTGATGTGAGATTCTTCTAACATTCAATTCTTTTTTCACTGGACCTCTCCACTCACTGTCTTAGTTCTTTTTTTTTTTTTTAATAAAGCTTTTTATTTACAAAACATATCAGTGACCTTTCAACATTGACCTTTGCAAAAAAACTTTTTTTCCCAAGCTTTTCCTTTCCTTCCCCCCACCCCCCACCC
>JAJPUD010000024.1:1319634-1367776 GCA_023553655.1 Myrmecobius fasciatus
ATTGTCATTGAGTATTTTGTCCTGTGAACCTAACCTATTCCACTGATCCACTACTCTATTTCTTATCCAGTACCAAATGGTTTTGGTGACCACTGCTTTATAATATAGTTTTAGATCTGGTGCAGCTAGGCCACCCTCATTTGCATTTTTTTTCATTAATTCCCTTGAAATTCTTGACCTTTTGTTTTTCCAGATGAATTTTGTTGTTATTTTTTTCTAGTTCAGTTAAATAATCTCTTGGGAGTTTGATTGACTGTCTTAGTTCTTTAGACAAATCTGTTAAACAATAGTTCTTTCTATGCCCAAAGGGTTATCTAACTGTGCGTACCCTTTGGTCCAGCTGATCTATTGGGTCTGTAAATGAAACAGATCATAAAAAAGGGGGAAAGGACTTACATGTGCAAAAATGTTTGTAGCAGTCATTTTTGTAGTAGTAAGGAAATTGAGTGGATGTCCATAGGTTGGGGAATGGCTGAATAAGAAAGTAATAGAATGTTATTGTTCTATAAGAAATGAAAAGCAGGCTGATTTCAGAAAAGCTTGCAAAGACTTACATAAACTGATGTTAAGTGAAGTGAACAGAACCAAAAGAACACTGTACAAAGCAACAACAAGATTATGCAATGATCAACTGTGATAGACTTGGATCTCTTACAATGAGGTAGTTCAAGGCAATTCCAATAGATTTGTGATGGCAAGTGCCATCTGCATCCAGAGAAAAAACTATGGAAGCTGAATGTGCATCAAAGCATAGTATCTTCACCTTTCTGCTGTTGTTTGTGTGCTTTTTTTTAACTTTCCCTTTTTGATCTGATTTTTCTTGCAACAGCATGATGAATATGGAAATGTGTTTAGAAGAATTCCACATGTTTAACCTATATTGGGTTGCTTGATATCTGTGGGAGGGAATGAGGGGAAAGAGGGAGAAAAAATGGGAACACAAGTTTTTGCCAAGGTGAATGCTGAAAATTATATTTGCATGTATTTAGAAAAACAATTTTAAAAAAAATAGGAAAAAATGTTTCCTTGAAGTATATCTTCTCTAAAGTTGGAAGAAATGAAATGAAGGACCAAATAATAAAATTTCAGGGAATGTAGGTTACAATTTATTTAAAAAGTAATATTCATAGGATCATGAATTTAGAGCTGGGAGTGATCTCAGAGCCCTGAGGTGTGACAGAAAATCTATTCCACTTTAGTGAAGAACTTTGGGATGTCCTGTAGAGCCTGAATAAAACCAGGGAGATAGTTAAGATTTGAGTCTTACAGAAGAGTAGGCATTCCAGCTAACTCTCTGAGAAGGAATCTCTAGGGTGTAGGGAAGTGTGTGGTAGTGGTGAAGGACAGAGTCCTGAGTCTTGGCCCTGGTCTTGGTCTCCTTCCTTCCATTCCCATTCCCAGTCCTTATCCAGGGGACCTTGTGAATTTTAAATATTTTTTTTTACTTTTCATCTCCATAATTGTAGCCATTTAGCTTCTATTCCAATTCCCAATTTTACAAAAGAAAAAATTCTGGTCAATGGAGAAAGGATTTGCTCCTGGTCACATAGATTGTAAAAAGAGAGGATAAAATCCATGATCTTCTTCCTACAAACTCAGTGCTCTTTCTACTCACTGTAAACTGCTTTCTCCCTCAAAGCAGAATAAGGATAACCTAGAAGTATCCTCAAAGAGCAAGCCTTGAATCAAGTATGCAAAGTGGTGAAGAGAAGTCTAATGAAGTATTAAGAAATGATATTCCAGACAGCAAGAATGGAATATAGGAAGAAATGAAAGCAGGAAAACAAAAATATCCTGAAATATGCATCTTTAAATAAGATTCCCATGTCTACATCTCTTGCCTTTACCTCTCATTAGCTATATATCTCCACTGATTCCAATATTTCCTTGCATAGTGACCCACTACTACCTAAAACTGAAAACGTCAAAAATAGAATTCATTCCAGTAATCCTCCCTATCTTCATTTTTCTGTCATTTGTTTTTGTTGCTTAGTCATGACTAACTCTTCAGGACCATTTAGAGTTTTCTTGGCAAAGATACTGGAGTGGTTTGTCATTTCCTTCTCCAACTCATTTTACAGATGAGGAAATAAAGGCAAACAGAGTTAAGTGATTTGCCCATGGTTACACAGCTAGTAAGTGTATGAGACTAGATTTGAACCCAGAAAGATTCCAGATATAGCACTCAATTCCCTGTACCATACACTCTATATATATTCCTAGATCCTAGCATCTGTTTATGGTCATATACCTACTGAGGGTGGGAGGTAAGATTTAACCCAAGGTAAAAAGGCAATTTTATGCTATTAAAAAAGTGTTGAACTTGGTTTCTAGATTCAAATCCCAGTTATGCAACTTGGATGGCCATATAATTTCACTGGACCTCAGTTTCTTAATTTATAAGGTGCAAGAGTTGGAGGACAAGAGTTTGAAGGTTTCTTTCAATTCTAAGTCTATGAGCCTATTCTAAACTAAATGCTCTTTCTGTGACATCATGATTTCTATTTTATCTTGCTCAACTTCCACTATCTAGGAAGAAGTCAATAGAAGGCAGTGACTTCTTGCCCAAGTGTTTGTCAAAATAATTTCCACTCTTTGGTCTTGAAAAATCCAGAAAACAATCTTTGAAATCTGAGGAAAAAGGAAAGAAATATGTGAGGCCATTTGGAATTTGGAACATAAAATATATGCATTTCCTATTTTATGCAGACAAGTGAATACATGTCTGCATAAAACAAGATTCTTTTTAAAAATATTATTTTATGGATTAGCCATAGACTGCGTAGTACAAGTGGGGAATAAAAAAGGAATGGGAAGGATGAGACCTGACTGAGTAATTCTTTTGCATGTTTTTTTAAAGGATCTCTGTCAGGAGAATGGATTTCCCTTGTACCACTTTTTGCTCCTGTTCCTTTTTATGTCAACAATGAGGATGTATTGGGTGAGCAGTATGTATGTTAACTATCTTTGCAATATCTCAACACTGACACCAGGCCTGTAAAAACCAATAAGAAACATGCAAAATGAATGTATCAGGGGGAGCAACCTAATAGTGTTTGGAGAACCTGAAAATGGTGTCCCATTTGTCTCAGCTAGTGACTGGGATTGTAATAGGAAACTGAAAGGATAGGAATTATTTAACAATCTTTTTTTTTGTTTGTTTGGCAGTTTTTTGTGGGGGTTTTATGGTGACAGTCTTTCAGATTGTAATCTCCCATACTGTGAATACTATACTAAGTATTTACTTGGTCCCATGTTAAGGAATTAAAGAAATTTTTAGTGCATGTGTAATATAAGAAGAGTGCAATAGGACTGCTTGGATTTTTATATATAGGGTAAAATTTAAAATCAGTCATAGACACACATAATTATGAAATCCTAGATCTAAGATTAAAAGGAAACAGGTCATTTAATTCATCTTTTTCATTTTATGAATGTGGAATCTGAGGACCATTTGAGCAAATATTGTTTAATTATTTTCAGTTGTGTCCAACTCTTCCTTATGTCATTTGGAGTTTTATTCACAGAGGCTTTTTATACACAGCTGGAGTATTTCACAATTTCCTTCTCAAATTCACTTTATAGAAGAGGAAATTGAAGTAAATGGGGCTATATGTGAGGTCAGATTTGAACTAGAATTCCTAACTCCAGCCCTCATACTTTATCCAATGTGCTACCTAGTTTCCCTGATGTCCAAGGTCACACAGATAGGAAATGCTACAGTTAGGATTTGAATGCAAGTCCTCTAAATTGAGACCTACATAAAACACCACGTAAAACAGTGGTCAACAAATACATTATTTTCATTATGTGAAATCAAATTCCTTCCCAACATTAGAAACAAGTAGATACAGTGAAAAACAGCTAAAAACTCCATATGATAGAATCAGAACGCTCGATGATAAAAATGAGATATTGATTCTGGAAGATTTTAATTTAGATTAGTTCACTTAAAAAAAGTAATAAATTGAAATGTATTGCACATGGCTCACATTTGAAATGACTTATCAGGGGGCCAAAATGAAATCTCAGGAAAGGCAATAATTTTAACTCCAGCATGAGCACAAGTTGGCCAATGTTAAATTATAGTATCTTTGCAAATAATTTGGACAAGAACAAGACAAGTGATATATCTCTGAATGACTGATGGAAGCCCGAGTTGCAATGCAGAAAGAAAAACTAGGGAAAAAGCTGGAAGGAAGTATCTAGTGATAATAAATTAGGAAGACAAATATCTGAACTATTAGGTTAATGATTTAAAATAAGATATTCTGATGCCTTGTGCCTACAACAGTCCTGATTTGAAAAAACTAAATAAAATGTCCTGTAAATGAGAAAATATGGACTGGAATCTTGAAGATTCATGCTTCTAGATCTTGAAATTTAATTCTTCTTGGTTAAGTGAAGAATTTTTCAATTAACTGTCTTTTCCTTCTGATGTTATATTCAATTTTATTTTCTCCTTATCTTTGTTTTGTATTTCCTGTATTAAAAAACAAAGAATTGAGGAGTATTCTTTCCTGTTTTATTGTTTCACAACTTGGATATTAATTGTAACTGGAGAGCCAAGAATTTGAGGCTGATTATACCTAATTATACCTTAGTCTATCTAATCAATCTAATTTTCAATAGCATGCCCAAATATATTTTTACAAAAAGAGAACATATGCATACTGACCTGTGCTGCTGTCTTCCATTTTAAGCAAGGCAGTGTAATATATTGGAAAGAATTCTGGACTTGAAGTCAGGGGATATAAATTGTCTATTATTTTTACCGTCTGAGTGACCTTGGAGAAAACATTTAACTTTTTTTGGACCTTGATTTCCACAATTATAAAATGAGAAGGTTGTGCTACATACCTTTTAAGATCTCTTCCACTTCTGAGTCAATAGTTGTATTATCCTAAGTAATTTCCTTTCTTAACCTGAGCTCCCATCTAAGAACCTGTCTTTTGAGTCATGCCTTGTCATTGTTGTCTCATTTCTCTTTCTTTATAAAACTTTTTTCCAGGGATGTAAAAACACACATACACACAAGTGTCTGAAATGGATGACTAACTTGGTGAAGAAAGACTGTTTCATTTTTGGCTTTTTCCATGATGTCTTGGCTGCTTAATCTCTTTAAAAAAAAACAAAACAAAACTCTTCTTTTGTAAGTTCAATACTTGTCTTCTCAGAACTGAGATGCTTTGTTAAAGGCTTAGCTTCCAAAATATCCCAGGATTCTTTGTGAGCCATTAAGCTTAATGAGTTAATTTTTTTTTCCAGAGATAATATGCACAACTCACTGATAACAACTATAAAATGGGCCTTCTTGGTTTCTCACAAAAGAAAGTCTCCCTTTCAACATAAGCTGAATTTTCCAGTAGAAGAACAAACTTTTTGGTCTCAAATGTGGTATAAAACATCATATACTTTTTCTTTTTTTCTTGACCTACTATATAACCAAGATATCAATTACATCAAAGTATGTCTTCCTACATAAAGATTCATTGTCATTTTCTATAAACTCCACCCACAGAATTCCGTGGCAAGTAGAACACTTTGAAAAGCAATTTGCAATTTTCCCATATATTCATCATGAAACAGAAAAGGCTACCCAGGTAATTTTCATTATGAATTTTTTTCAGAGGGCATCTCAAATGGCAAACATCACGAAAGCATCAGAGAACCTTTTCAATGACATTTTTCAAAGAATGCCTTAGTCCACAGAGGAAGCCACATTAATAATAGAGATCCTACCAAATTCCCTGCTCCCTCTCAAACCCCATTTTTCTCTCAATCCCTCACAACATGCACGCGCCTCTATTGAGCATCCTTTCAGCTGCTGAGCTTTCCAGAACTTCAAAGGGAACTCCTGGCACAAGGGAACCCATAGCCCTTAGGAAGAGAATGTCAATCAATCCCATCACAAGGAAACATAAAGGAAGCACCTGTCCCAAAGAATCTGACATGGACCACTTCAGTTAGCAAGATTTGAAATAAATGGAAGGCAGCTGCATGGTAGCACTTTTCTCAGCTAGTCTACACTGAGACAAGAAAGAAAGAAAATAGTGATGCTCCTAAATCTAGTCCTCTTAATCTGGAGTTTTATACGGCAGAATCACAAAGGAGAAATGTGTGATAAAGAATGTGGATGAAAATCTGCTTAACCACATGGAGCAGAGGCATGACTACTGCTTAAAAAGCCATAGTAGTGGATAAAAACTTGCAAAAAGATATTTCAAAAGGTGACAATAAAAAGAAGACACTGTTAGATTTCCTCCATGGATGTAGAGGCTATCTTTAGGAATTATTTCCTATTGGCACAATTGTTGGGTTTCAGGGAATGAGCACTCAAGCATTTATAGAAAATCAGGTAAAATAAATAGACTAAAAAAGAAGGGAAGGGGAGGGAAGAAAAAGGAAAGATAAGGAAGGAAGAAAGGAAGGAAGGAAGAGAGGGAGGGGGGAAGGAAGGAAGGGAGGGAGGGAGGAAGAGAGGGAGGGGAAGTGAGGAAAGGAGGGAAGAGAGAAAGGGAGGGAGGGAGGGAAGGGAAGAAGGGAAAATGTAACCAATTAATTTTGATGTGCAGTAAGAAAACAATTAAGTATGAATATTACAGAGAAGTATGAGAAAACATATGCACTGATACAAAAGAAGATATAACCAACAATGTCTATAACAATATAAATGTAAAGAACAAAAATCAAAGAAGAATTGGAATTGAACATTGTATTATTAAGATGACCAAACTTGGCTCCAACAAGGAGATATGAGAATTCACTTCTCTCTTTTCATTGAAGAGAGGTCAGGTAATGGCTATGCAACATTGAAGATTCCTTTTGCATGACATGCTACATTATTGTCAGGATGTTTAAAAAGCATTATATGGAACTAGGCAGGCTCAGCCCTGTGTGTAGGCAAAGAAGGCATATGACTGACTACATAATGAAGTTTAAGGGTCAGAAAAAAGTCTATCTCTCCTTATTTAATGCAGTTACCTGGTTGAAGTTTTAAGATTACCATTGCCAATTATATTGAATAAAGCAAACTGTTTACTGAATACCCAGTGGATACAAAGTCCTCAAAGGAAAAAAAAAACCTTTAAAGGAAAGACATGTAAAACCCATGCAAATTTTAGAATTTCTTATTATTGAGTAATTAGGACTAGTTCTAATCTTAAACAGAATAGCTATGAACTTCCTCATATGAACTGAAAAGAAACTTCAACTTCTGAATTAGGAAGTTTCTTGAAGGTTTCACCAATAGTCTCTTTAAGTTGAGGGACTATTTCCATAAAGCCCTAGTTAAAAATGTCATCCATTTATCGAGGAAGCATAGCAAATGAACTCATGTGAAATAATTAATAAAGCAAATAGTGAGGATCCTGGAAAATGGGACATGGAATCAAGAACTTCCAGAGTTTTTGACTGATGAGTACTGTGCTAAGTGAAAGGATACAAGGAAAGACAAAAACAGGAGCTTCTATTTCCAATAAGAGAAATAGCATGTAAATAGATAGCACATGCAAAACACATAGAGAATAGAGGAAAGGTAGCCTTGGGACAGTTAGGAAAAGCTTAGAACGTGGGGAACACAAGCTTAGATGGGGGGATGTGGACAGTTAAGAAGTAGGAGAACTGATCACTTGGAGAGAAGAGAATTGGGAAGGATAGTGAATTCAAACTTCATCTGGTTTACAATTTTATTTTGAACTTCAGCTTTAATGTTATAATAATGTTACTATGGGTGAATAATACTTTTATAGTCATGAGATCTGAATCCACAGTTTTCTGGTGCTTAAGAAGGTTTTTTTTAAAAAAGATTTCTATCTCAATAAAAGAATTTGAAGACATACCATACTTAATCTCAACTGTACAGCTTTGTACATTTATGTGAGGAATCTGTGTAGGTTAGATATGGATTTAACAGTCTCATTCTCTGTGACATACTGAAAGGGAATATGAAAAATGATTCTAAAAAGATACCAGGCTTCACCAGAGTCCTGGAAAGTAACATCTGTCCTGAGATGATTAGTGTTTTTCTCCCTGCAGCACTTTATTCCTTCCTTTTCTCTCTATTTTCTTCATTTTTTCCTTCTTTCTTCCCTTTTCCCCTCCTCTTCTTTTTCTTCCCCTCTCCTCTTTTCTTCCCTTCCCTCCCTTGTCCTGTCTCATCTTATCCTGCTTTTTGCCTCATATCTTTCTCTTCTACTACCCTACTCTATCCTGCCCTACCCAAGATTCCTTTAAATGCAATAATTTAAAATTTGTTTTTTTTGTTTTTGCTGAGACAATTGGGGTTAAGTGACTTGCCCAGGGTCACACAGCTTCCTTTACAAATCTGAGGTCAGATTTGAACTCAGGACCTCCTGATTTCAGGGCTGGTACTCTATCTACTCTGCCATCTAGCTGCCCCCAAATTTTTGTTTTCTTATTTGTGTAATGGTCATTCCCTCCTCCAAAAGATCCCCTGTCCTGCTCCGTCCTCCCCCCCCAACCCTTCATTTCTCTTCCCTTGCCTTTCTCTATTCTTTCTTCCTGTCTTCTTCTTTTCCCTTCTCTTCCCTTACCTTCTCTTCTTATCCAAATAGTCTTTTATTCTTCATTCCAAAATCCATCTGTGAATGGTGCGAGAACTAATACTGAAATCCCTCAGATGTCATTGTGTAAGTGCCAATGTAATGCCTAGATGTGCACATGGGAAAAATGAACCTTTCTGCCTGAGTTCTTTTCTGCTAAGATCCATCACATCTGTAGAAAATAATACATGAAGTCCTTGAAATTGGTGTGCTCTTCTATATTGCTGGAAGCAATAGATTGAATACATATTGTAATTAGAGCCATAATAGAAAAAGAAATCAATTCTAAAACAATCTTCAGGTCCAAACATGAAGATAGTATGCAAGGAATAATATAAAATAGCTGAGGTCATTGCCAAGTTACCGAGATCACTTTATAATTCACATAGAAGGCAAGTGGTTTAGGGAAAAATCTTTCCAAAATGGATCTCTTAAAGGGGAAAAGACTATCATACAAATAAGAATGCCCAAATTTTAATTATTGTGTTAAAAGGAACCTTGCCTTGATAATAACACTATACTTTATTTCTGTTGGTTCTTTATTCCTATTTTTCCCACAAAAATTAATTTAGTACCACAATCAAGAAGAAGGAAAATTTCTGGATGCATAACAATAATAACTCACAACTCTGCAGCACTCTAGATTAATAAAAAGATTCCCTTGTAACTTTGGAACACTGAAACCATGTCTTAATTTTTTAAATAGTATTTTATTTTTTCCAAATACATGTAAAGATAGTTTTCAACATTCACCTTTGTTAAATCTTGTGTTCCATATTTTCCTCCTTCTCTTTCCTCTTCCCCCCTCCCCAAGACAGCAAGCAATCTTATATAGGTTAAACATAAGCAATTCTTCTAAACATATTTCTATATTCATCATGCTGTAGAACTGTCTTAACAAAGAGAATAGAATCATCATATTTTAAAGTTCCAAAGGACCTCAAAAGCCCCATTGTTCAACCATTACAGAATTTTTTTTAAAAAATCCCTTCTATAATACTGTCATCCCCCACAACTATTTCAATAGCCTTCTCTTTGGTTGCTTTCCCTAAATTCTCTCCTCATTTTAATCCATCGAGGGATGGATCACAGCTTTCAAGGATCATATCACCTCCTTCCTCTCCCATTTAGTGACCCCCTTTGACATACAAGATCAAGTATAAAATTCTCTAATTACAATTCAAAGCCTTTCATCACCTAGCCCTTCTCTCCGCATTTCAAGTATTCATATAACTCATTTACTTGTACTATGCACAGTCAAATAATATTCACTTCTGTGTCATTTCTCACACAAGGCATTCCACCTCCCACCTCCAGTTATTTTCACTGGTTGTTTCCCATGCTTGGAATTCTCCTTTTTTTTTTTTTTTAATATTTTTGTCTCCTGAATTTTTTCAAATGCCTTCTATATTTGGAAAGAAGACTCTTCCAAATCCCTGCAATGGCTAGTACCATCTTTCTATTAATTATTTTCAATTTATTCTGCATATGTCTTGGTTATACATAGCTAAATAATTATTTGCACTTTGTGTCTTCAATTAGATTTCAAGTTTTGGAGGGTAGGGACTGTATTTTGCTTTTCTTTTTATTCCCATGCACAGTGCCTGATGTATAGGAGGCAGATAGCAAATGCTTATTGGTCAATATTGAGGCAAGATTTGTTCTGTGCAGCTTCAGGAAACAGAACCATATCTAATGGAGTGAAGTAACAGTGAAGTATCTTTGAGCTCTATGTGGGGAAAAACAATTTTGACAATTAGAGCTGTTTGAAACTGCGGGGAGCTGATTTGAGAGTTATTGAGTTTCATTACTATTACTGGAAATATTTAAGCAGGCACTGGATAATTATTCATTGAGAATTTTATACACTGACCGAATTTCTAATTTTAGCTTTTTTGGGAAAATAAACAAGAAAAGAGAGAAGCCCTTGAGCAAAATAAGAAGAAAATCTTATATATGACTTTGAAGGGTATACACTTGTGGGATAGATTGAAATTTTACTTTGAGGAAGAGAAATTAAATGAAATTTTGAGGGAAATTGAATATTATTTAAAAGGTAATAATCTCCAAGCTCAGATACAAATCTGGTTTCTAATTCTGAGTTAAACAAAAGCAGGATCAAGAATAATTAAGGAGTCTATAAAAGCATCAAGAAAAATCAAGGATGATCAATCAGCACAAACTGAAGGGAAAGAATCAAAGGGAAAAAAAGTGAAGGTATTTGTTAAAATAAAAATAGTAACAACAACAATGATGATGATCATAACAGCTTTTTGTTCTTCATTCATGTTCAATTATTTGTCCCCACTTATAGATAAATTGAGCCAAATAGGATATACGCAACTTTCCCAGCGTCACACAGTTAATAAACATTTGAGGTCACATTTGAGCTCAGATCTTCTTGACTCTAGGCATGGTGATCTATGCACTCTATCACCCAGCTGCCTGATAATAATAGATAGGTGGCACAATGCTTAGTTAGAGTCTTAGACTTGGAGTCAGAAGAACCTGAGTTTAAGAGCACATGTAGTGTTTTCCTCATTGTTTCCCATTTAAGAAAAGGGACACAGAGAATGAATGGCAGAGAATAATTTATCTGGGAAATTAACAGCTGACTAAGAAGACAGTGTCCAAGAATGGGCTTTATATTTCTAGGTCATAGCTTAAAATATAAATATAATAACAGTTCCATGGTCAGAGATAGAGTACCCCTACTAAAGGACAGAAAAATGTATTTGCTTAGTGTTTTCCAATTCTAATAAAAAATTTCTTTAAATTAAAAAAAAGTTGTCATAGGAACAAAACTATGTCTATCCCTGATTCTAGATGCCATAAAAAGTAGCCACGAAGAAAGAAGAATAGCAACTTAGTCAAACAAAAATTCATAAGACTCAAATTTTAATAAAAGAATCAGTGGTAAATGTTTATAAGAGAAACACTACAAGTTTAGGCAACAAAAGAAACTAAAGTTCCTAATGCAAGGAAGGAAATTTGCCCTCATAAACATTATTGATATTTGATGAGATGAAATCCATGACTACTCAGAACCTGAATTGGTATACCTTGTTCAATAGAAATGGGATATGTAAAAGGGAAATGTATCATATTTTATATTTATAAAAGATAGACTGATGTGGGGAAATTTTTGGGAAAATACAACAGGAAATATTTGAGTGATGGTCAACGGAAGAAGAAACAGGTCATTTTTGCCATTGGAATATTCTAAAGACTATCTGGTTAAATAGAGGGCATAAATGAAAAGTTTCAGAAACAGAAAACAAAACTGATATGAAAAAGGTATGATTTAGTCTGTCTCTATGTATCTTTGTGTCTCTGTCTCTCAGACTCTATGTCTCTTATCTCTTTGTTTTTCTATTTCTGTCCCTTCATCTCTCTATCTGTCCATTTGTCTATCTACCCTTCATGAACACACACACACACACACACACACATACACACACACACGGAGCTTTATGACGGTCTAATGAAGATTTCATTCTTCAAAAGATGTAGGAATCAAGAAGAGGGAAGTTCTGTCCTGAATCTGATCCTATTAAAATGAAGAAACTGTTTGTTGTATTGGAAATGAAGGGCATCCTGGGGGAAAGTAGTACCATTCTTCCACAGCGTTTGTGATAGAAAAGGTGAGGTGAGCTAATATAATCATAGTTTCACATGCATCTTAGTTTTGGGGAAAAAAGATTTCAAAGTGTTCACAGGAAAAAAAAAGTAGGATGCCAATGAATAAAATGCTACAGGGGCAATTGGCCCAGCAGGAATAGAAGATATTTAAGACTGAAATTCTGAAGACACAAAGGAAAATAATCCCACTGATGTAAAAAAAATGGAATTTATCTGAAGAGATTCTTATGGATACATAGAGAAGTCAACAACCAAACATATTTTAGAGAGAAACATTTTAAAAGGAAGTCGGATAACAGAGGATGAATAGAAGAGAATGGTAGTGATCCTATAAAAATGGTATCAAGAATGCTTTAAGTTCAGAATAAGCTTAAGAAAACAAAGAGAGTTTTTTCATCTTGTTTCCTCATTTTACCTATATTAGTTTGGGGAAGGAAAAGGATAAGGGAAGGAATGTCATGGGATGTTTGGGACCATAATACCTGACAATCGAGGTAACATTTAATTACTCAGCTTTTCTTTTTGCTTTTGTTTTATTTGCCAAGGAGATTGATTCTTGCATGAGAAATAGTAGGAAAAAAATCCATGATTAACAATTAGTAATACTCAAGATCACTAATAGTGATAATAGAAAGCCACTTAGTTGTCCTTGATGAATTCAAAACAAGTGGCCCAGATTAATCATTTCCTTTGCTGTTGAAAGGACTGTTAGAAATTACTACAAAGCCACTATAAGTGATATTTCAAAAATCATGAAAAACAGAAAACATGCCACAAGATTGGAGTAGGATTAATGTTCACCCAGTTTTCTAAAAAAAGGGAAGAGAATGGTCTTCAAACTAAAGGCTATTAAGCTTGAATTTAATTTCTGGGGAAATTTTCGATTAGATTGTTAAAGAGATGATTGTCAAGTACCTGGAAAGGAAACAGCAATTATATAGGATCAGTACAGTTTTATCAAGAATAAATAATGCCAGATTAATCTTATTTCCTTTTTGACAGAAGTGTTAAATTCATAACAGCCTTTTTAGTAAAGATTTTGATAAAATTACTTCATACTATTCTTGTAACTAAGGTGGAGAGAAATGGACTACATTATAATATAGTTAGAGGCATTGAGAATTGTTTGGTGGTACAAAATCAAAGAGGAATTGTTAGTCATTCAACGTCAACCTAGCAGGAGGTCTACAATGGAGAATCCCATGAATCTGTGCTTGATCTTATATGTTTAACACTTTTATCACTAACTTGGGAAAAGATAACTGTCTTTCTTTTTAACCTCATTCCATTCTTCATATATATATATATATATATATATATATATATGTATACATATATATGCAGTTATCTTACTACACAAGAAAAAATCAGATCTAGAAAGAAAAAAAAAAAATAACCTAAGAAGGAAAACTAAATGCAAGCAAATATTTACAGAAAGCATTAAAATGCTGTGTTGTGGTCCACTCTCAGTTCCCACAGACCTCTCTCTGGATGTATATGACTATCTTCATCGCTAAACAATAGGAACTGGTTTGAATCACCTCATTGTTGAAGAGAACCATGTCCATCAGAATTGATCATCATATAGTCTTGTTGCTGTGTATAATGATCTCCTGGTACTCCTCATTTCACTTAGCATCAGTTAATGTAGGTCTCTCCAAGCCTCTCTGAAATCATCTTGTTGGTCATTTCTTACAGAACAATAATATTCCGTAACATTCACATACCATAATTTATTCAGCTATTCTCCAATTGATGGGCATCCATTCAGTTTCCAGTTTCTTGCCACTACAAAAAGGGCTGCCACAAACATTTTTTGCACAGGTAGGTCCTTTTCCCTCCTTTAAGATCTCTTTGGGGTATAGGCCCAGTAGAAGCACTGCTGGGTCAAAGGGTATGCACAGTTTGATAACTTTTTGAGCATAGCTCCAAATTACTCTCCAGAATGGCTGGATCCATTCACAGTTCCACCAACAATGTATCAGTGTCCCAGTTTTCCCACATCCCCTCCAACATTCATCATTATCTTTTCCTGTCATCTTAGTCAATCTGACAGGTGTGTAGTAATATCTCAAAGTTGTCTTAATTTGCATTTCTCTGATCAATAGTGATTTGGAGCACCTTTTCATATGATTAGAAATAGTTACAATTTCTTCATCTGAAAATTGTCTGTTTATATCTTTTGAACCATTTATCTATTGGAGAGTGGCTTGAATTCTTATATATTTGAGTCAATTCTCTATATATTTTAGAAATGAGGCCTTTATCAGAACCTTTGAATGTAAAAATGTTTTCCCAGTTTATTGCTTCCCTTCTAATCTTGTCTGCATTAGTTTTGTTTGTGCAAAAATTTTTAACTTGATATAGTAAAAATTATCTATTTTGTGATTAATGATGATCTCTAGTTCTTATTTGGTAACAAATTCCTTCTTTCTCCACAGATCTGAGAAGTAAACTATCCTAGGTTCTTCTAATTTGTTTATAATATCATTCTTTATGTCTAGATCATGAATTCATTTCGACCTTATCTTGGTATGTGGTGTTAGGTGTGGGTCAATGTCTAGTTTCTTCCATACTAGTTTTTAATTCTCCCAGCAGTTTTTGTCAAATAGTGAGTTTTTATCCCAAAAGCTGGGGTCTTTGGGTTTATCAAACACTAAATTACTATAGTCATTGACTATTTTGGTTCTGTGAACCTAATCTATTCCACTGATCAACTACTCTGTTTCTTAGCCATTACCAAATGGTTCTGATGACTGCTGCTTTATAATATATTGTTAGATCTGGTACAGCTAGGCCATCCTCATTTGCTTTTTTTTTTCATTAATTCTCTTGAAATTCTTGACCTTCTGTTTTTCCAGATGAATTTTGTTGTTGTTTTTTCAGTATAGCACTGAGTAAATAGATTAGTTTAGATAATATTGTCATCTTTATTATATTCGCTCATCCTATCCAAGAGCACTTGATATTTTTCCAATTGTTTAGATATGACTTTATTTGTGTGGAGAGTGTTTTGTAGTTTTACTCATATAGATCCTGACTTTCCCTTGGAATATATATTCCCAAATACTTTATACCCAGTTATTTTAAATGGAATTTATCTTTGTATCTCTTGCTGTTGGATTTTGTTAGTAATGTATAAAAATGCTGATGATTCATGTGAAATTATTCTGTATCTTGAAACTTTCTAAAGTTGTGGATTAATTCTAATAGGTATTTTAATTGATTCTCTAGGGTTCTCTAAGTATACCATCATATCATTTGCAAAGAGTGATAATTTGGTTTCCTCATGACCTACTCTAATTCCTTTAATCTCTTTTTCTTATCTTATTGCCAAAGATAGCATTTCTAATACAATATTGAATAGTAATGATGATAGTGGGCAACCTTGTTACACCCCTGATCTTATTGGGAATGGTTCCAGTTTATCACCGTTACATATGATGCTAGCTGATGGTTTTAAATAGATGTTACTGATTATTTTAAGGAAAAGTCCATTTATTCCTATATTCTCTAGTGTTTTTAATATGAATGGATGTTGGATTTTATCAAATGCTTTTTCTGCATCTATTGAGATAATCATATGTTTTTGTTAATTTGGTTATTGATATAGTCAATTATGCTAATATTTTTCCTAATATTGAACCATCCCTGCATTCCTGGTATAAATCCTACTTGGTCATGGTTTATTATTCTGGGGATGATTTTCTGTAATCTCTTTGCTAATATTTTATTTAAAATTTTTGCATCAATATTCATTAGGGAGATTTGTCTATAATTTTCTTTCTCTGTTTATGTTCTACCTGGTTCAGGTATCAGTACCATGTCTGTGTCATAAAAGGAGTTTGGTAGGAGTCCTTCATTCCCTATTTTTTTGAATAGTTTATATAATATTGGTGTTAATTGTTCTTTAAATGTTTGGTAGAATTCACATGTAAATCCATCTGATCCTGGGGATTTTTTCTTAGGGAGTTGATTAATGACTTGTTCTATTTCTTTTTCTAAAATGGGAGTGTTTAAGTAATTTATTTCTTCTTCTGTTAATCTGGGAAATCTATATTTTTGTAGATATTTCTCCATTTCACTTAGGTTATCAAATTTATTGGCATAAAGTTGGGCAAAGTAACTCCTAATTATTGCTCTAATTCCTCTTAATTGGTGGATTGAGACTAACAATTTGGTGGAATTGAGACTAACAATTTGATTTTCCTCTTTCCTTTTTCTAATCAAATTAATTAGAGGTTTATCTATTTTGCCAGTTTTTTCATAAAACCACCTTTTAGTTTTATTTCTTAATTCAATATTTTTTTACTTTCAATTTTATTAATCTCTCCTTTTAGTTTTAGGATTTCAAGTTTGGTATTTGATTGGGGGTTTTTAATTTGTTCTTTTCTAGCTTTTTTATTTGGAAGCCTAATTCATTGATTTTCTCTTTCTCTATTTTATGCAAATAAGCATCTAGAGATATAAAATTTCCCCTTATTACCACTTTGGCTGCATTCCACAAATTGGCTGCATTATTGTCATTCTCTTGGATGAAATTAGTAATTGTGTCTGTCATTTTCTGTTTCACCCATTCATTCTTTAGGATGAGATTATTTAGTTTTCATATGCTTATTATTCTATTTTCTCCTTGATTTTTATTGCATCATGATCTGAAAAAAAATCATTTACTATTTCTGCCTTCCTGCATTTGCTTTTGAGGTTTTTGTGTTTTAACAGATGGTCATTTTTTGTATATGTTCCATGAACTGCTGAGAAAAAAGTAAACTCCTTTCTATCTCCATTTAATTTCCTCCAAAGATCTGTCATACCTAACTTTTCTAGTATTTTGTTTACCTCCTTAACTTTTTTCTTATTTATTTTGAGATTCCCCACTATTATAGTTTTGCTGTCTATTTCTTCTTGCATCTCTCTGAACTTTTCCTCTAAGAATTTCCATGCTACATCACTTGGTGCATATATGCTTAGTATTGATATTGCTTCATTATCTATGGTATGCTTTAGTAAGATGTAGTTTCCTTCCTTGTCTCTTCTAATTGGATCTATCTTTGCTTTTACTTGATCTGAGATCAGGATTGCTACCCCTGCTTTTTTTTGTTTACCTGAAGCATAATAGAATCTGCTCCAGCCCTTTACTTTCACTCTGTATGTATTATTATGCCTTAAATGTGTTTCTTGTAAACAGCATATTGTGGGATTCTGGCTTTTAATCTAGTCTGCTATTCGCTTCTGCTTTATGGGAGAGTTCATTCCATTCACATTCACAATTAAAATAACTAATTCTGTATTTCCTGCCATCTTTCTGCCATTATGCTTTTCTCTTTCCTATCTCCTTTCCTTCCTCCCTATTATTTTGCTTTTAATAACCACTTCCCTCAAACAATCCTTCCCCTTTAAAGCACCACCCCCTTTTTATACCTTTCCCCTAATTCTTCTGTTTTCCCTTATATTAGTCTTTCCCTTTCTTTTCCCCCTTTCTCTCCTATTTCCTTATAAGGTAGGACAAGTTTCTTTGTGAAACAAATCCGTCTATTATTCTCTCAGAGCCAAATCTGATCAAATTAAGATTAACACAATGCTCCCTTCCTTCCCTCAATTATAATAAGTTTTCTTTGCCTCTACATGTGATGTAATTTCCCTTATTTAATTTCCTTTTTCCTCTTCTTCCAATGTTATCCCTTTTCTACCTCTAATTTCTTTTTCATATTATCATAATATAATCATAATCATAATATCATAATAAAATCAACCCTCATTCTCTAAGCATATCCATAACACAAATATAGTTCTCAAGAGTTTTTTTTTTTCTTTTTACCTTTTTATGTTTCTCTTGAGTTCTGTGTTTGGAGACCAAAATTTTTGTTCAGTTCTAGTCTTTTCATTAGAAATAGGTGAAATTGATCTATATCATTGAATATCCATCTTCTTTCCTGAAAGATAATGCTTATTTTAGCAGGATAGCTTATTCTTGGCTGTAATTCCAGTTCCTTTGCTTTTTGGAATATCAGATTCCAGGACTTTCAATCATTTAAGGTGGAAGATGCTAGGTTCTAGGTGATCCTAATTGTGGCTCCTCAGTATTTAAATTGTTTCTTTCTGGCTGCTTGCAATATCTTTTCCTTGGAATAATAATTCTGAAATTTAGTCACGATATTCCTTGGGGATTTAATTTTGGGGTTTCTTTCAGGATGGTGGATTGTTTAATTATTTTGCCTTCAGATTCTAAAATATAAGGGCAGTTTTCTTTCATGATTTCCTGGAAGATATTGTCTAGGTTCTTTTTTTTTTCATCATGGCTTTCAGGAAGTCCTATAATCTTAGACTGTCTCTCCTAGATCCATTTTCTAGGTCAGTTGTTTTTCCTAGGAGATATTTCATATTTTCTTTTATTTTTTCATTTTTTGTTTTTGTTTGACTTATTCTTGAAGTCTTGTTGAGTCATTCACTTCCATTTGTGCAATTCTAATTTTTAATGTCTTATCTTCTTCGGTTACTGTTTTTAGCTCCTTTTGCAAGTGACCAATTACATTTTTGTTCATTGCATTCTTTTTCCATTTTTCCAATTTTTTTTGCAATAATCTCATTTCATTTCCCCATATTTCTTCTAACTCTCTTTTAAGATCTAATAACATTCTTTTTTAAAAAACTTCTTAAAATATTTCCCGAATTAATGTAAAGACAATTTTTGGCAATTTTTTTTAATTTTGAGTTCCAAATTTTTTTTCTCCTCTTTTTACCTCATCCCTCTATAATATGGTGAATAAATTGGTATGTTATATATGTGTGATCATGTAAAACATATTTCTATATTAGTCATATTGTTCAATAAGAAACAGAACAAAAGGAAAAACACTAAAAAATTAAGAAAGTGAAAATAGTATGTTTTAACCTGAATTCAGACTCCATCACTTCTTTTTTAGATGTGAACAGCATTTTTTTGTCATGAATTTTTTCAGATTGTCTTGGATCATTGTACTGCTGACAACAGCTAAGTTTTTCATAGTTGATCAATAGCATTCTTACAAAAATTTCTGACAATATAAGTTTGAGAGAGAGGTAAAACACTAGTAATAAGGTAAAGATTCAAAAGATTTTAAGTGATTAGAAGTTGTGTTAAATCTATTCAATAGTAACAAATGTAAAGTCTTTCACTTGGGCCTTAAAAAGTTAACTTTGTAAGTACAAAGATATAATAGGGAAGATGATTAGACAGCAGTTATTCTGAGTAAAAAAAAATCTGGAAATTTCTGTGTATCACAAGGCCAATATAACTCAGAAGAGGGATGTGGCAGTCAAAACAAAGATAACGAGATCTTTGGTTTCACTGAAGGGCACAGTTTCCAGGAATGGGTAGGAAAAATTTTCACTGCAAATCATCTTTGTCATACCTTGCCTGCAGTATTTTGTTCAATTATGGATACTATAATTTAAGAATAACATGCATAACTGCTTAGTACCCAGAAAAGGACAAGCAGGATAGTGAAGAATCTCAAGTTCTTGTCATAGAAAAATCATTAGAAAGAACTGATCATGCTTAGTCTGGAGAAAAGACTCATTAGGGACATGGTAACTTCTTTCAAGTATCTGAATGATTTTCATGTAGAAAAGGTATTAGACTTGTTCTATGTGGCCATAGAGGGTGGAGCCAGGAGCAACAGATAAGACTTGCAAAGAAGTAAATGGAAATTTAATGTCATCAAAAAAAAACTTTATAAAAATAAGAGCTGTCAAAAGTTAAATTGCAGGGGCAGCTAGATATTGCAGTGGATGAAGCACTGGCCCTGAGTTCAAGTACATCTTCAGACACTTAATACTATCTCTGTGACCCTGGGCAAGTCACTTAACCCCACTTCCCTCACTCCTCCCCTCCAAAAAATGATGAAGTGGTTTGCATAGAGATGTTAGTTTCATCCTCTTTGGAAGTTTTTAAAAAAGAGATTGAATGACTAATCAAGTCTTTCAGTTCTCAAATTTCATAATTCTATGATAGATACAGAGACTATGGAGATTACATCTTTCTTTGGCTGAAATTTTGTTGCTGTCCGGTCATTCAATCTCCCTTGATTTTCAAGAGGAGATGTGTCAAAAAAGTGTCAGTGCCCAAATGTCTTTTCTATTACATTGAAAGAAGCAGAAAGAACACTATATTTATTTTTTTATTAAAGCTTTTTATTTGTATAACATATGTACGGGTAGTTCCCCAGCATTGATCTTTACAAAGCTTTCCATTACAAATTTTACCCCCAGTCCCCTCCCCTCCCCTAAATGGCAGGAAGTCCATGACATGTTAATAATGTTGAATTACTTGACAAGTTATGCAAGAAAAATCCTATCTACAAGAAAAAAAAGAAAATCAGAGAAAGGCAACACAATGCAAGCAAATATCAATAGAGATCATGAATATGTTATGTTGCGGTCCATATTTCATATCCCTCTATCTGGGTGTATATGGTTTTCTTCAGTGAACAACTGGAACTGGTTTGAGACAATTCTTTGTTGCAGAGAGCCATGTCCATCAGAACTGATCATCATGTAATACTGTTGTTGCTCTGTATGATGATCTCCTGGTTCTGCTCGTTTCACTCAGCATCAGTTCATGCAAGTCTCTCCAGGCCTCTCTGAAATCGTCCTGCTGGTAATTTCTTACAGAACAATAATATTCCATAACATTCATATACCATAATTTATTCAGCCACTCTCCAATTGATGGGCATCCCTTCAGTTTCCAGTTTCTAGCCACTACAAAAAGGGCTGCCACAAACATTCTTGCACATGTGGGGCCCTTTCCCTCTTCTAAGATCTCTTTGGGATATAGGCCCAGGAGAAACACTGCTGGGTCAAAGGGTATGCACAGTTTGATAACTTTTTGAGCGTAGCTCCAAATTGCTCTCCAGAATGGTTGGATCCGTTCACAGTTCCACCAACAATGTATTAGTGTCCCAGTTTTCCCACATCCCCTCCAACATTCATCGTTATCTTTTCCTGTCATTTTAACCAATCTGACAGGTGTGTAGTGGTACCTCAGGGTTGTCTTAATTTGCATTTCTCTGATCAATAGTGATTTGGAGCAACTTTTCATATGACTACAGCTGGTTTTAATTTCATCACCTGAAAATTGTCTGTTCATATCCCTTGACCACTTATCTATTGAAGAGTGGCTTGAATTCTTATATATATCAGAACCAATAAATGTAAAGATGATTTCCCAATTTGATGTTTCCCTCCTAATCTTGTCTGCATTAGTTTTATTTGTACAGAAACTTTTTAACTTAATATAATCAAAATTATCTATCTGGTGTTCAATTAGGAGTTCCAGATCTTCTTTGGACATAAATTTATTCCTTCTCCACAGGTCTGAGAAGTAAACTATATTACGTTCCTCTAACTTGTTTACAAAATCACTCTTTATATCCAGATCATGAACCCATTTAGATCTTATTTTGTTATGTGGTGTTAGGTATGGGTCAAGCCCTAATTTCTTCCACACTAGTTTCCAATTTTCCCAGCAGTTTTTGCCGAATAGTGAGTACTTATCCCAAAAACTGGGATCTTTGGGAAGAACACTATATTTAAAAAAATTAGATTCTAGAGTTTCTTCTATCACCAGCAAATTGGGTGACTTTGAGCCAAACATTAATCAACTTTAGTTTCACTTTTTTTCATCTAAGGAAGATAGTAATTGAAGGAGTCCTGAATTTAGAATCAATAAAGCTCTGAGTTCAGTTTCTACTTCTGACACTTGCTATTTAATCGTGGATACATTGATTAACCTATTTGAACTTCAGTCTCCTTGCTTGTAAAATGTGAATTGTAATATTTCTAGTTCCTACTCTGTTGAGAGAACCAAATAAGCTTGTGGACATGAAGGACTTTGTAAACATTAAAGTGACATATAAATATCAACTTGTGTTGTTGTTATTATTTCCTTTTTCTTTGTATTCCCAATGCCTGAAACATAGTAAATCACTTACTAATGCATCTTAATTTATTGACATATCAATTTTTAGAATATAGTTAGTAGTTTCTATCAAACTCTTATAATATCATATTACCATCTAACATTCTGCTTGTTGATGTTTAATGAATATTATTTTAGCCACAGTGCTATTGTGTCAAAAATCATTAACTGATTTTACAATTCACATAATTCCCACTACCCTGCACTTGATCTGGGTGAGCCTTGTTCTGAGGCAGTTTGATCTAATCTCTTAGATGAAATTCTCATACTATTTGTCTAGTTGTAATCTCTTCCCATTTACTTTGGCTCATCTCTATGCCATCAACATCTGTTAATCTATTTGTAGTTTTATGTCACTTTTTAAAAAGTGACATGTTCTTTTCCTTTAAAATAATGTCCTTGAGAAAAGATGGTAACTTCTTATCTTTCATTTTGAAATTGAAGGAGATCATCCTGGTACAGAACTGAACTTGCTATTAGAATCTCCTTCCAAGTTTAAATCATAATTTTACTACTTACTGCCCAAATGACTTTGGTCAAGTCACTTCATCTCTCTCAAACTTAGTTTCCCCACACATATGATGAGGAAGTTGGATTAAATGAAATAATTAGATCCTTTAAATAAAATTTTGAAATTGTTACATTATAATCTCGATGTTGTATAGTATCAATTATTCTTCTACCTCACACTGCATCAATTCACACAAGTTTTTCAAGTATCTCTTTAAAATCATATATTTCCTCATTTCTTATAATAACATTCTGTCATATTCATATATCTCAATTTGCTCAGTAATCCTTCCATTGGTAAGCATTCCTTTAGTCTCCAGTTTTTGGTTACCACAAAAGAGCTATAAATATATTTATATTACTTTCATCTTTTTTTGACTGGGGCCTACCTGCATTTTTAGTAACTGTGATATACCTGCATTTTTAGTAACTTTTTGTGTATACTTCTAAATTTATTTCTGGAATGATTGTATACATCCATAGATCCACTAAGAATGTATCAGCATGCCTGTTTTACCATATCCTATTCAACATTCTATTTATACTCTATGTAGGACAGATATAAAAGATATATGTATAAGTACAAAGAATATATAAAGAAATACAAGCTAATTTAAAGGATAGAGGAAGAACACTAACAATTAGATGTGTTAGGAAAAGATGCTTGTTGAAAATGGCATTTGATTTTGTGGCAGCCCTTTTTGTGAGTGCCCATCACTTGGAGAATGGCTGAATAAGTTATAGCACACTAATGTCATGGAATATTATTGTTCTGTAAGAAACAACCAGCAGGATGATTTCAGAGAGGCCCAGAGAGACTTGCATGAACTGATGCTAAGTGAAATGAGCAGAACCAGGAGATCATTATACATGGCAACAACAAGACTACACGGATGATCAATTCTGATGGACATGGCTCTCTTCAACAATAAGATGATTTAGACCAGTTCCAATGATCTTGTGATGAAGAGAGCCATCTATACCCAAAAAGAGGACTGGGGGAACTGAGTGTGGTCCACAATATAGTATTTTCACTCTTTTTATTGTTGTTTGCTTGCATTTTATTTTGCTTCTTTTTTTTACTGGTTTGATTTGATTTTTCTTGTGTGGCATGATAATTATATAAATATGTATGCAATTATTGGATTTAACATACATTTCTACTCTGTTTAACACATGTTGGACTATTTGCCTTCTAGGGAAGGGAGTGGGGGAAGGAAAGAAAAATTGGAACACAAGATTTCACAAGGATTAATGTTGAAGAATTATCCATAAAGGGGCAGCTAGTTGGTGTAGTGGATACAGCACCAGCCCTGAAGTCAAGAGGACCTGAGTTCAAATCTGGGCCTCAGACATTTAACACTTCCTGGCTGTGTGATCATGAGCATAGCCCCAATAGCCTTGGCAAAAAAAATTATCCATACATAAGTTTTAAAAAAATAAAAAGATTTTAAAATAATTTTTTAAAAAAAGAAAATGGCATTTGAACTGAGTCTTAGAAGTAGGTAAGGATTCCAAGAGATATAGGTAAGGAAAACAAATATTCTATGTATGGAGGATGTTGGTCTTAATCTCAACCATTATACTATTTGTCCTCCAATAAATTAGATAAGCACAATTCCCAATTGGCCAAGATAACCAATTGAGATAAAACACATAAAATGCAATTTCAAGTAATTTCAAAAATCAGGAAAAAAGTAACAACTGGAAGAATGAAAAAGGCTCTATAGAGGAAGTGACATATGAACTATCAAACTGCAGAAAAATAGGGATTCTAAGCAGTTCTTTTTTATAATCTTGACGTTAGTACAAATTATTCCTTTGCTATTGTTTTACTTCACTCTGGATCAATTCACACAAATCTTTCAAGTGTCTCATTGTTATCATCTATTTCCTCATTTCTTGCAGCACCATAATATCCCATCATATTTGTATACCACTATAAATTCATAGCTGTTCCTCAATAATAAGCATTCTTTTAGCTTCCAGGTTGGCATATGAAGTCAGGGGTAGTTGGTAACCCAGCTCTGCAAAGACAAAAGGACAGGGGAAGCAATAACATATCATGGAAGTAACTAGCAGCCAAGTTTAAGGGAAACTTGAGAATTCATGCAAGAGAAGGTGGAAGCTAGAATAAGAAAAATGACAAGTGAGAGTTTTTTTATCCTATCTTTGAGATGATTACCCTAAGGATTGGGGAGAAGGATAATATTTCTCTTCCTAGCCTCCCAAATCTATCAAATATGAAGATAGTCTGAGACTGTGGAATATTCTGTAAATGTGACCTTTCCTCATTGCCATGTGTTTTAATTGAGTTTCACTGTGAGAAGTCCATTTCATTTGTTATATATGCAAATGTTAACAGTCATTTTCCTTTCTTGCCAATTCTGCTGCTGACAAGAGAAACCTCTTTCCTAGCATTATTCTGTCTGTCTTTTTCTTTTCAGGTTTTATAGTTCCTGCTAGAATAGCTAGGTGAGAACATTGTATCCCAGCCTTGCAAAAACTGTAGTAACAGAATCTTTGAAAAATACAGGGACTTTTATTTTTAGTCAGGAAAAGGTTAGGACTCTACTCAGAACAATGGTCTAAATGTCATGTTAGTACTGTCTCAGTGGTAGAGAGAGGTTAAAATTAAAGTTCTTCATTAAATGGGTCTTATACCTTTAAAAGGATCAATTTAAAACTTCACTGATAGCATCTCTAAGAAGAATGTTCAGATAATAGAAATCTACAGGAAAAATCTGAAGGTCAATAGGAGTGTACACTTAAGGTTTAATACCATCTGACTCTTCTGTGATAACTAATGCTGTTTGAAGGGCTAAGTTTGTCCTCGAGGCAGCATCTGAAGTATAACAATATGTTAGCTGTAACAAATACATTGCAAAACATGCTCACTACTTAGTTGTTCTGGCTCAATATCACATCAGTCAAAAATTTTAAATCATTCTGTTTTCCCCCCAAAATCCAGTCAATGCCTGCACTGCAACATCATCTACTCCATCCTGCCCTTTTCTTAAGAGCATTACCCCTATTCTGAAATTACTGACTTTCACTTTTAAATCTTGACTCTTTGATCAAATGGTTCCTTGTCCTTGGCCCTTGAATTTTGTTCTCTCTTGTCCTGTGACCAGTCATCTAATTCTAACTCCTAGCCCTTATTATTCCTACTATAAGTATCCTCAACTACTAAGGTGCTACTGAATGTCAAATAGTAGTGCTGCTTTGGCCCACTATATGTTTATGTTATGCTGCAATCTCAACTGTATTTACTCTTCTTTATTAGACCTGCTTTCTTATTCCCCACAAATACCATTACAAATCATTTTTTTCTTTTCTCATGTTACCTATACCAAAGTTTTTTTAAACTATAGGTCATGACCCAATATGGTGTTATATACTAAATGTAAGTATCACAAAATCATGATATATTATCAGGAAATATTTGATTTGTAAGCCTATTTTATATACCTAGATACTTAGGGTCATGTAAAAATTTCTCAGGTGAAAAGACGTCATCAGTGGAATAAGTTCAAGAAGCTTTGATCTTACCACCATCTCCCCAACTTTCTCTCAGTAGAAGATATCAACTTTTTCACCAAAAAAAATTAAAAAAAAAAATTGAGGTCCTGCAGCTTGTGTTCTATCCCTTCTCTAATTTCACACTTCACATTACCCTAGCAATATCCATCAGGATTTCCATTACACCAGGTTGTAAGAGTGAAGTGGCTTTCTTGCAGATGCCAATCTCTATATTTGTGCCAAAAAATCCCAACTTTTCCCATCTCCTCCAAGATATTGACTTTTCTACTATCACCCTTCTTCTAATTTTCAACTTCTCATCTATCACTGACTCCTTTCCTACAATAGAAGATATCTTTCATCTTTTAAAAAAATTATACTTAATCTCATATCTTTCTTCATTTTCACAGTCCAATTCTTAGAAAATCAAACAACATGCATTAATAGTTTATTAAGTATTTCCTATGTGTCAGCTACAAGTGCTAATTATTACTGAAGCAAAGAGAAGGGAAAAATTATTTGTCCCAATGAATTTATATATAGTGAGAAAGAAAGCATATAAATAATTAGAAACAAACAAAATGCATACAGCATAGAAGGAAGGCTCTAGTGTCCAAGAGGATTGGCAAGGGTTTTCTGCAGACATTATTATTTGAGCTGAGTCTTAAAGTAAGCCAGAGATCCTAATATGCAAAGGAGAGGAGGCAGAGTATTCTAAGCCTAGGAGACAGACATAAAAAAAGCTAACTATATTCATTGCCTACACTTTTTATCTCCCACTCACTTCTCAGTGCCTTAAAAATCTCGTTTTTATAGGTTCAAAATAACTTTCTGCAAGCTCAGCAATGAGTTCCCTTGATAAATTGAGCAGCACTTTCTCGGACTTTATCCTTTTTTTTTTTTTTTTTTGCAAAATCTGACACTGTTGACCACCCTTTCCTTTTGGATACATATTCTTCCCTGTATTTTCATGTCTTTGCTTTGTCTTGGTTCACTTCCTACCTGTTTTGCTGATCCTTGATGTCATTCTTCTTTATAGATTAATTAGCCATGTCCTACCTATTATGAGTGGGCATACTCAGTTTGGTCTCTCTCTCTTCTTTTCTCTCTATACTTCTTTAATGATTTCATCAGCAATTGTGAATTATATTATAATTTCTCTGCGAATGATTCCCAAATTTACATACCCATCCTTTAAATTTTTCCAAAATTTTAGTTCCAAATCTCTAACTTTTCACTAGACAACTCTAACTGGATGTCTCATGAGCATCACAAATTGTATATACCCAAAATAGGAGTCATAATTCCCATTCCTGCAACCCCAAATCAATTTGTCCTCCAAACTTTCTTTTACTTTCAAGGGCACTACCATGCTTTCAATCATCCAGATTCATAATCTCAGAGTCAATATCCCATTCTTCACTCATTCATTCTCTGGATTGGTTGTCAAGTTTTGTTGATTCTATCTTTTTAACATTTCTTAAATGTGCCCTCTTCTTCCCATTTTCAAAACTATTCTCCTACATTAGGTTCTCATCACTTCTCACTTGGATTATTGCAGTAGCCTCCTAATTGGTCTTCCTGCTTCTAATCTCTACCTTCTCCAATCCATCTTCCATATAGCTGACAAATTCATATTCTTAAATCGCTGATCCAATCACATCAGTCCTCTACTCAAAAAGCTTCAATAATTCCCCTTAGGAAAATATCTACTTTCCTCTCTGGCATTTAAAGCTCTTCACAATCTGGTTGCTGAATATCTTTCTAGGCTGATTGTGCATTATTCTCTTTCACACACTAAATACTTTAGCCTAATTGCTCTACTTGGCTATACCACTTGTAGCTCTGTACTTTTGCACAAATGTGTTTGATGCCTAGAATTCTTTCTCTTTCCCTATGTCTTTTGGACTGTTTAGCTGCTTTTAAGACTCATCTCAAATGCCATCTCCTACATGAAGACTTTCTTCATTAATTCTTCCCTCAAATATATTTTTATTTTGTATATGTTACAATATGATATGTTACAATTGTTTAACATATAATAACTTCTTCCACAAAGATTATATATAGTTATTGTGTTATTTTAAATTCTGTATAATTATATCATTTGTAATATTGTATCTTTTGTATTTTACTTATATTATTGTATTATATTTAGGCAATGAGATATTAGATCTAGTAAAGGAAATAGAGAGTTAAATTTCATACTGGAAAGACTGTCCCCTGATGTGGCTGAAGAAAGTTTCAGAAAGATAGAAAAGATTTAGATTATCCATTTCCTAAGTGAACTCAGATTAATTTTTATCTTCTCAAGAAGCTAGAAGAGAATTATTAAGAAGAAACTTTAGTTTGCACTCTGAGAGAATTGAATGATTGGACTATGCTTTCAGAACTGAGAAGTTAGCAGTTATAATAATAGTTTTTTATTAAAGTTTTTTTTTAATTTTCAAAAAATATACATGGATAATTTTTCAACATTAACCCTTAAAAGTGTTCCAATTTTTCTTCCCGTTCACCCCATCCCTTTCCCTAGATAGCAAGTAATCCAATATATGTTAAACATGGTGAAAATATATGTTGAATCCAACATATGTATACATATTTATACAATTATTTTGCTGCACAAGAACAATCAAGTTAAAAAGAAAAAAAATAATAAGAAAGAAAATAAAATGCAAGCAAACAACAACAAAAAAGAGTGAAAATGCTATGTTATGAACCACATTCACTTACCTGAGCCCTCTCCATGTGTATAGATGGCTGCCTTCATCACAAGATCATTGGAACTGGTCTGAATCATTTCATTGTTCATTGAGAGCCATATCCATCAGAACTGTTAATCGTCAATCTTCATCTTACCATGTACAATGATCTCCTGGTTCTGCACATTTCACTTAGTATCAGTTCATGTAAGTCTCCCCAGGCTTCTCTGAAATCATCCTGCTGATCATTTCTTATACAACAATAATATTCCATAACATTCATATACATAACTTATTCAGTCATTCTCCAACTGATGGGCATCCACTCAGTTTCCATTTTCTTGCCACTACAGAAAGGGCTGCCACAAACATTTTTGCACATATGGGTCCCTTTCCCTCCTTTAAGATCTCTTTAAGATATAAGTCCTGTAGAAACACTGCTGGATCAGAGGGTATGCACAGATTGAAAGCCCTTTGGGCATAGTCCCAAATTGTTCTCCAGAATGGTTGGATCAGTTCACAACTCCACCAATGTATTAGTGTCCCTGTTTTCCCATATCCCCTCCAACATTCGTCATTGTTTTTTTTCTGTCATCTTAGCCAATCTGAGAAGTGTGTGGTGACCTCAGAATTATCTTAATTTGCATTTCACTGATCAATAATGATTTAGAGCACCTTTTCTTATGACTAGAAATGGTTTTAATTTCTTTATCTGAAAATTGTCTATTCGTATCCTTTGACCACTTATCAATTGGAGAATGGCTTGACTTTGTATAAATTTGAGTCAATTCCCTATATGTTTTAGAAATGAGGCCTTTATCAGAACTTTTGAATGTAAAAACGTTTTCCCAGTTTATTGCTTCCCTTCTAATTACAACAATTAGTTTAAGGTAACTTTAACTGCAATGCTTCTCACAGAAGATATGCTGTAAACAGTTATTTATGTCTTTGTTTTATAATACCAATTAATAAATACCACAGCTGATAGCTTCATTATTTATTTAAGTCCAGGTAATCGAGGAATTTGAGATATAGATATTTACCTAGATAGAAGAGAGAGATTAAGAGAGAATGGCAAAAAAGAGAGGTTTTTCCATTTTATTAAATAAATAATATTTAATAAACAAGAGTGGGGCTCAAAATGAGAGATGTATTAGAATTTTAGTAATTAATAATATTAATAATAATATAACACTAAAGCTTTACTACATATATGTAGTGCTAACTAATCTTTCAACACTTTGTATCCTTCAATAAAATGTAAACTACTTGAGATCATGAATTGTTTCACTTATATTTTATCTTCATGTATATAATAATACTTTGAATATAATTTGTGCTTAATAAATTTTTTGATGGATTTTAATTTCCATTAAATTCCAACCATGGTTTTTAGTGACTTTCATAGAGACAAACATAATGTAGTGAGTTGATTTGCAATGAATTGAATAACTTTTCAACTCAGGACATTATTAAGTCAAATTTCACCCAGGCCTAATCTAGCGTACCAATTTCATCTCCAAAGTATCAGAAGATTCATGTGTCAACAACCTGATAGTGTCAAAATAAGTAGATGAGAAAATTAATACATTTTAATCTATCTTCTTCTCTACTTCTGAGGACTCTAAGGAAATAATTTATTTTGAGATATCAGATTTTAAAATATATATATATTTCAAACTTGTTTACACTTGTAATAATACAATTGTAACAACTCACTTGTATTTGTCAAAATATAGGACAAAAGGTTTGCTGGGACATATAGACAATAAAGAAAGGAATGTGACCAGGTCCTTCAGCTACATTTGTCTTCTTTCCCTAACATCCTTTTTATAAAAAGTTTCTTAGCAGATGAGATAAACATATCCATATAATTCCTATGAGTTGATAAGGAGACGAAAGTGTTTCCAAAATAACTTTGAGAGACAAAGATCATAATAAGAGATAGAAGAGATCATCCTGAATTCCCTAATTCTAAATCAAATAGTTCCCTGCTACTATGGATCTTGAATGCTGTATCAGATAAAGGTATAATGATAAAATAATAGAAACAGATTTAATCCTATCCTGGCAGCTTTTTGCAGGCTTTTATTGGTTGCCTTATCTAAGTGTGCTGGGCGGTTCATTGACTTGGCTATATTCTAAGAAGACATCAGATTACCCTAGTCAGGAAGAGGCTTTTTAGTGACTATAATTCAACTAATGGCAACAGAGAATCCAGCAGGTATTCCTGAAAGAGATAATAGAATCATAGAACTGGAAGGCAACTTAGAAGTCATATAATCCCATCCTTTTATTTTACAAATAAAGAAACTTAGACACAAGGAGCAGAAATCTCACAGAAATAGATGGCAGACCAGATATTTTAATTCAGGTCCTCTGATTCAACAAATGGCAGCAAAGCAGGGCAGTGACCATGAGACTAGCAGAGATAGCCCTAGAAACAATGCAACAGAGAATGAGAACTGAGAACTGATAACAACAGAATATGATAATTTAATAAGAAAATGCACTAGTAGGCTATAGTATCAAAAGTGTGACTTGTCTTGGGCATACATACACCATGGACACACATTTTGCCTAAATGTTTGCTCTCCATGTGTATGACCTGGTTTCTTAATTGCTTTTCCTATTTCTAGAGTATCTCCTGTCCTATCAGTCATATAAACAATTGCCAACTTGAGTTTCTTAAAAGCCTTACATCATAGGGCTTCTTTGCTGAAGAAGCTTCACTGATTCCCTGTTAAAACTAGAACAATATGGAAATCCTTCTATTTGATATTTAAAATCCAGTATAATTTGGCTGAAACCTATGTTATTATACTTTAAAAAATATTCCTCTTCATAAACTCTATATTTCAATTTTTATTGTACTACTTGCTGGTTTTCATATACCATGTTCTATTTCCAGTCTCCAAGCCTTTGCTTAAGCTAACTCCCATCCCTCGAATGCTCTTTCTTCTCATTTTCATGTCTCAGAATCTCCAGCAACCTTCAAGACTTATCCCAGATTCAAACTTCTACATAAAACCTTTTCTTGTAAGCCTAATGTTGGTACTCTGTCCTCCCAAAAAATAAACAGTTCTCCAAATTATTCTGTACATACTTTATATTTACTTATCTGTAAATATATTACATTATTCTCTTTTTCACAATACAATAAAAGTTCCTTAATGACAGGTACTGTTTTGTTTTGGTATGTGCCCCCATTTCCCAACAACCAGCGCAATGCCTTGCACAAGCTAGATATTTAAAAACACTTGGTGAATTAAGAGACCACAAAAATGCTGAGAATATGGGGCGCAGTAGGACACTGATAACAAAGAAGAGTAGATTCCATTTATGAGAGAGAACTCATGGCCAAAAAAAATATGAAAAAGTGGTTTTACCATCATCATTTTCTATATTTATTGGGGCCATCCTGGGTACAGTAGTATCTACAAGGAGCCATAAACATCAAAGAAAGAGCAAAGATGTTCATCATAGAGACAGGAAATCCACAATGCCTAGAACTGCAATATTAACTTAGACAAAGAAGGCTGACTGCTGGAGAGAATTTTCTGAATGCCTCATAAAGTCTCAGGAGAAAGAAAATGAATAATATTTTTGGAATATCTAAAAGGAGATGGGGGCAAATCAAGTAGAATTCAGGAGAGAGATATTTAAAGTCATTAAAGGGGATATTTCGAATAGCATTGTTAGATCTTAACCATTTCCAACTATAGAAGATTTTGGTAAGCTCCAGAGTCTCCTTGTCTATGATTTTGTTGAGATACAAGAAAGATTCTAGTTAGACTAAATTTATGAACATACCAGGCTTCCATTATAACTTAGAAATAAGGCAGGAGAATAATTAATCTGTGTCTACACACTCCAGGAGAATTGTTTGTGAATCTGTTTTGTTTTAGGAGAGGCTAGAAAGATTCATTAATGTATATATTAAGGAACTACCTAACTTCTTGTTCCATATAATGAAGCTAATTTCCCATTATTGATAGGCAACCCTCACAGGCTCTAGATTCTGGCCTCTCAGGGAGAACCAACTAAAAGGCTAGTATTTCTACATGAGTGATCATGTCAGTAACCCTCAGCCACTAAGAAAGAGCCAAACAAGTCAATTAGTTAGGCTCAAAGGGTAAGTTCTGAAGTTGTGTTTTCATTTCATGATCATTTCATGAATCTTCCAATATTTAAATGACTCTCAACAAGGAGATATACTATTTTTCTCCAGAATAAAAATATCATCCTATGGACTATGGGGAAAAATAAAGCCTTTGTGTAGATTTCCCTCCTGTTGCAGATGATTCCCCTCTGTTGGCCTCTCGAGGGACTTCCTTAGTCTCCTATCCAAAGCTAACTCCCAGAAAATTGGCCATATTATACACTAGGTCAACACTAGCATATCATGGTACATTAGGTGCCAATAATTAAATTGACACCATCTGGAGCAAAACATTGGCTTCTCCCTGGTGTCAAAAAAGCAAGGGCAGCAGAAGTTAGATTCAATGGTTTAGAAGCTTCTGAACACCAGGATATCGAGGGTGTCTGAGGCTGACAAAATAATAGCAGAACACTACCATCCAGGAGGTATTACCTCACTTTGACAGACTTCAAAAAGGAAGTGAGAATATAAGCTCTTTGAAGGCAGGAATTATTTTGGTTTTGCCTTTATCAGCGTGTCTTTTTTTGAACTTAATGGGTATTTAAATAAGGGTTTGTAGAGATGGATTGAAGCATCTGGATGATTTCTATAGGCAGACCAATTACTCAGGAAAAGCAATGACTGTATGTTACACTCCATATTGCCAAAATTTAAAGGACACATTCTTCAGCAGTGTAGAAATAACTGAGCTTAGCAACTAGTGGGCAAGGGTAATTAGTTCAAATATTTTGCTTTCTCTTTAACCCTATTATGTTCCTTTCATCTCTCATGGTAGCCAGCAATGTCACTTTCTAGCTGTATGATATTGGGCAAGTCACTTAACTTCTTGGATCCTTCCTCATCTGTAAAAAAAAAAATCACTATCATCATCATCATCATTATATTTTTGTTGTTCGGTTATTCATGGCATAACTGACTTTTTGTGATCCTTTTGGGGATTTCTTGGCAAAAATACTGGAGTAGTTTATCATTTCCTTCTCCAGCACATTTTACAAAAGAAGAAATTGAAATAAACAGGATTAAGTGACTTGTCTAGGGTCACACAGCTAGTAAATGTCTGAGGGCACATTTGAACTCAAGTTCAAGTTAAGTAGAGTTTTCTTCTTTTCAGACCCTGCACTCTATCCATTGTATCACCCAGGTTCCCCAATAATTGTATTACCTTCCTCAGAAGGTTTATTCAACAAATTATTAGGAACCATCTATTTGCAGAGCCCTATGGTAAATGTTCGTAAAGGTACAAAGTTTAGAGTCACCTAGATAACTGACTTAAGTGACTATTTCAGGACCATAGATCCAATATGTGGCTGAGGTGGGACAAGAATCCAGGCTTTCTTGTCTCTGAGGCCTACTCTATTCACTATAACATACTGAGGACAGAAAGTTGTTGAATTTTTTAAAGAAATAAATGATTTTCAAACTGTGCATACCCTTTGACCCAGCAGTGTTTCTACTGGGCCTATATCCCAAAGAAATCTTAGAGGAGGGAAAGGGACCCACATGTGCAAGAATGTTTGTGGCAGCCCTTTTTGTAGTGGCTAGAAACTGGAAACTGAAGGGATGCCCATCAATTGGAGAGTGGCTGAATAAATTATGGTATATGAATGTTATGGAATATTATGTTCTGTAAGAAATGACCAGCAGGATGATTTCAGAGAGGCCTGGAGAGATTTGCATGAACTGATGCTGAGTGAAACGAGCAGAACCAGGAGAGCATTATACACGGCAACAACAATATTACATGATGTTCAATTCTGATGGACATGGCTCTCTTCAACAAAGAATTGTCTCAAACCAGTTCCAATTGTTCACTGCAGAAAGCCATATACACCCAGAGAGAGGGATATGAAATATGGACCACAACATAACATTTTCATGCTCTCTATTGATGTTTGTTTGCACTGTGTTTCCTTTCTCTGATTTTCTTTTTTTTTTCTTGTAGATAGGATTTTTCTTGCACAACTTTTCAAGAATTTCAACATTATTAACATGTAGTGGACTTCCTGCCATCTAGGGGAGGGGAGGGGACTTGGGGTAAAATTTGTAATGGAAAGCTTTGTAAAGATCAATGCTGGGGAACTACCCGTACATGTGTTATACAAATAAAAAGCTTTAATTTAAAAAAAAAGAAATAAATGATTTTATGTAATACTCTGTAACCTGAAAGTCCTATATTAACATTAATTATTAGTGCAGCTAATGATAGTATGATTCTTAATAATAATAATAGTTCTAATAAATAATTATCTCCTGAGAAATAGGAGCCCCCATGTGCCAAGAATATCAAAGTACCATTATGACTTTGACAATACCTGGTGCCCTAGTAAAGACAGACCAGGTCTCTGAATATCTCAGGACATGATAGTGTCCCTCAAACCACCCTCCACTTTTCCAGTTTTGTCTCCATAACCCTCATTAAAAATATTCCTTTTAAATAAGGGATGCACACAATATAGCATTTTCACTCTTCTTGTTTGCTTGCATTTTGTTTTCTTTCTCATTTTTTTTCCTTTTGGATCTGATTTTTCTTGTGCAGCAAGATAATTGTATAAATATCTATACATATATTTAATTTAACATATATATTTAACATGTTTAGCATATGTTGGATTACTTTCTACCTAAGGGAGGAGTTGGGGGGAAGGAGAGTAAGATTTGGAACACAAGGTTTTACAGGGGTCAGTGCTGAAAAATTATCCATGTATATATTTTGAGAATAAAAAGCTTTAATAAAAAATAAAAACAAATAAGGGATGAACCATTTTTGCTACTATCAACACTACCTGTTGATCAATTGCCATCACTGGCAGGCAAACCCAGGATCCCAGAGAATAACAATGCCCCCTAGACCATTATCCACATTTCTTGACCTATAGCTATCATCCAAGAAAAAAAAAGACTGGAAATTTCCATAATTTCCACCATCACTACCAATTACTGGTCAAAGAAAGAGCAAAGATGTTCAGCACAGAGAGAGGGAATCCATAATGTTCAGAAGTGCAGGCAGGGTGCCCCAGGGTCTCAGCTTACTTTATCTTTATCCCCAAGTATAGATTCTTAAAGGTCTTTTCCCCGACAGTACCTTTAGTCCTTCAGTCTTCAAGGTATAGTTCATGTTATTTTCTTCAGACACAAAAAAATATTAGTTGTGTCTCTGTTTGTAAGTGATACCAACATCTTAATCGTCACCTGCTAGTCTAAGTCCATAGAAAGTCTTAGATGACAGAAACAAAGATTGAGATTGTAATGGATCTTTGAGATAATATAGTACAACCACCTAAGTTTATACAAGAGAAAAATGAGAATCGTGAGGTTAAAAAAAAAAACATGTCTTGCAAAAGGTGCAGTAGGATAACAAGAGGGAAAAGCCTTAAATTCTAGTTCAGATAAAACCACTGTCTCACCCTGCATCTTTACATCATATATAGTTTTCCCTTAAGTAAATTTTGAGGGATGTTGAGGATTTAAAATAAGCATTTCTCCAGATTTATAATCAAAATAGAAGCCCTTATCATGATTGCTCATTTCCTTATGAAAAAAGAAGGGGCTTCCATCTTCCAATTCTTTTATCTCCATCTACCCGTGTAGGAAATAGTTAAATAGATAGGTAGACAGACAGATTATATATATATATATATATATATATAGAGAGAGAGAGAGAGAGAGAGAGATACACAGAGATATGCACAGATACATGAAGAGACAGAATGATAAAAGTTTATTGTGAAGTCACAAGGGACTTAAGGGACAGAGAGGAAAGGGGTTGAGATAAATTTTCTCTCCTGCTGACTACTAGTTAGCAAATCTGAGCTTTTGGGAAATCAAAAAAACTAAACTAATTTGCAAAATACACATCAAGGGCTTTTTGTGTGACTCTCAAGCATAGCTTCCAATTTACAAGTCTTTCATCTCCCCTCACTTTTTCATCTGCCTTTCTCTCATCATTTGCCTGCAGTGGTTACATCAAGATAAAGATTCTGGAAATTGCCTAAAGGCAAAAGAATTATGATTATTGAAAAAGAACAGACATTAATCTGGATATTTCTTTAGTGCTTTTATTCAGAGTATTTTTTCCAGATGTCTAGATACCAGCCATTGTTGATGTAACTAATGCATTTTTGACTAGTGCATGAAAGTTAAATCCACCAAGAAGAGAGACTAAAGCTATGGATCAGAGCTCTAGAATATGGGAGAACTCAGGAGAAATCCTGCCTCAAATACTTACTAGCTCTGTGTTCCTGGAAAATTTGCTTTGAGACTTGAATTCCTTATCTAGCACCAACCTCATTTGGTCGTAGTGAGAGTCGAAAGAGTTGATGTATGAAAGTTTCTTTGAAAACCTTAAATCCTACACATTTAAAGCACTATGGAAAGTACATGCTATTATTATCCCCATTTTTCATATGAGGAAATTGAGACAAACAAGTTAGATGACTTGACCAAGGTCCACAGGTCCTGAGGCTGGATTTGAACTTAAAAATTTTCACCCAACTCTTGGGATAAATGAAAGGAAAAATCAAAAAAATGAGAGCAAGATATCAGAACAAAAAAAGAGTTCCTGATTCAGAGAATGAAAGGAGAGACATGACTGGAACTAAGATCAAGTGTAATTGCAGGCAGCTGTGGCATTTGGGGCAATTAGTGAGAAGGATTCTAATCAATGTTTCCTGTTTTTCCTCTATCAGGGGTGGTCTTTTTTATGACTACCTCCCCATACCATGTCAGCCTTCTAAATCTCACTTACATATGTATCTGTCTCTATATTATTTGATAAGGCTAATAAAGTACATAGCCATTTAGAATGATTTTGTTTAAATCTATTGAATTCAGAGTTTGAAATGTAGGTGGAAAAGAGACTTCCATGGTTAACTCTGGGATGAGAGCCAAAAGAGTGTTCCTGCAATTGTGGTAATTTTTTGAAGACTTTGAAGAGTACTTGTCAGCTTTTGAATCCAGAGAGATAATGAATTAATACAGAGATAAGACAGTAGTGCTGAGTAGGATGAGGGAATGGTGTAGCTGTCCACCTTACCTTAAACACCCACACTTCAAAGGGGCTTAGACTAGCAAATAGATTCTCTGATATTTAAAACATAAAGCAGTCCAGCTGTCAATTTCTTTGTCTTTACACATATATAAAAGTATTTGATCCAATAATAATCATCATAATAGCTAGCACTTCTATAGTGCTTTAAGACTTTGTGATGCATTTTATAAAATTTCATTTTATCCTTACAAGAAACCTGGAAGTTGTTGCTATTATTATTATACTGATTTTACAATTGAGTAAATTGAAGTAGACAGAGGTAAGTGATTTGGCCAAGGTCATACAACTCATATCTGAGGCTAAATTTAAACTAGATGATTTTAAATGGTCCTTTTTCAAATGTAAGATTCTATGATTCTTATATCATGTCAATTTTGGTTTTGGAGAGATCTCAAACTAAGCTGTGAAACTTCCACAAATGTACAAATAATTTTGAATGCCTATTGTTCAACAAGCTGAATACCATGTAGAAGAGAAAGGAAAACAGTAATCTATCTTCAATATTCTGTTTATCAGAGCTGAATGCCACGTTGAATCTTGTGAGATTGCGTCCATGACCACAAATTGTATACTAGTCATTGCATGCTGTCTTTATTAGAGATGGCATTGAGTGTTGCATGCTAGACATTAAACTTGGGAAGGAGAAATAGAAGGGAGATAGAAGTATTCATGTGTGAAAGCAATTAAAACAGGGAGAAGTAAAAGTAAAATATATGAGAAGAAAGATCTTCATGGCTGCCCCTGGTCAAGTACATCTGAAGTGTACCTTTAGGTTAATGGGAACGTACCTGGCATTAGAACATCCCATGTTTCTTGTCCTGAAGAGACTGCAGAAATAAAGCCAGTACATATTTCAGCAACTTCCATTAAGCTGTCTTATACCTTTCCTGTGTTTCCTGCCTCATGGCAGTTCTCTGATTAATAAGATCTCTTTTTGTTAATAAAGAAATTCCTTTTCTCATCCTCCCACCTTCCTGGCATCATTCCCAAACATTGCATTCCAGCATTTTGTATCTGAGTTGTCTAGAGTACTTATGCCCATTAGTTATATATTTTAAAAAATATATACAACTAAAAAATGACCCCAGGAGACTTCACAACTTAGGAGGTTAATGAATGATATTACAATGCCAAAACTTTAATAGTAGATAAAAGGATATTGGATTCCATTTTTTCCAAGTCATCAGATAAATATCTTTTTTGACAGTGATAAATGAGAATCAACTGGCAATTGGATATGTATGCATATTGATACCTTTCAATATGCAGGTATGTATATCTTTCTATGTATATCTACAAATAAGTTCAAATCTATAAATGGATAAATTTACATATGTACACATACATATCCTTCTAGGAGTGTTTATGCATCAATTGACAATTGGATGGGTATGTGGGCTGATATCTTTCTGTATGCAGATATATATATATACTCTCTATCTATCTATCTATATATATGCATATATATACACAGACATGTACAAATTACAAATATCTACAAATGGATGAATATACATGTGTACACACACACATATCCACATGCATGAATGAGACACACAGCACAGTATATAATAAGTAGAAAGCCAGGATTTCTGTCAGGAAGTGACCTGGATCCAAGTCCATAACTTATGTCAGCACATTGACTGATTGGAAAGACTTACAGGAACTGATGCTAACTGAAGTGAGCAGAACCAGGAGAACATTTTACATAGTTAACAGCAAGTTTCTGTGGTAATCAACTATGATAGACTTGGCTCTTCCCAGCAGAATAATGATCCAAGATAATTCCAATAGACTTGGGATGGAAAATGCCATCTGCATCCAGAGAGAGAACTGTGGAGACTAAATGCATATTGAAGCATGGTATTTTCACCTTTTTTTGCTTTTTCTTTCTCATTGTTTTTCCCTTATGTTCTAATTTTTCTTTCACAACCAACTGATATGAATATATATATGCATGTATATATAATGATTGTACAAGTATAACATCAGATTGCTTGCTACTTGGGGAAGGTGGAGGTAAGGGGGGAAGGGAGAAAAAAATTAGAATTCAAAATCTTAGAGTGAATGCTGAAAGCTATCTTTACATACCACTGGAAAAATAAAATTCTACTGAATTAAAAGGGACAAACAGCACATTAGCTGAGCGATCATAAATAAGACACTTAATTTTTTAATGTTCCTGGGCATCTTTTCAAAAGTACAAATTGAAAAGCAATGCCAATCTGCATTGATACAGGTAGCTTCCTTTTTGGAAAATCACTATATTTTTTTATTAATACTTTTTATTTGCAAGACATATGTATGGGTAATTCCTAAACATTAACCCTTACAAAGCTTTCTGTTACAAATTTTTCCCCCCTACTCCCCACCCCACCCCTAGATGGCAGGATATCCTCTACATGATAATTATGTTAGAAAATTTAAGAAATCAAATATATGGAAAATCACTATATTGATGAAATAACTGTGATAATCCAGATCAAAAAACTAAATGTGTGTATGTGGATATAACATATATATATATGTATATATATATATATATGTGTGTGTGTGTGTGTGTGTGTGTGCGTGTGTGTGTGTGTGCTAATAGCATTTTCAGTCACAACAATGCAAAACTGAAGATAAAATGCCAATGAAGATCAAAACTCTTGTTTTTGTCTTTGTTGAACACGATGATCTATGTATTAGAAGACTGACCCATAATGAAATAATGAAGAATAGAGCAGGTGATTTTGGCCACCCATTCTACAGACTCTTTCTGAGGCAACTGCATGGCAAGTAAAGAATGCCACCATAAGTTAGTGATGGCATATGCACTGGAAAGAGCTTACTTTAAAAAAAGATAATGGAGGGAAAGACGTGCCTAGAAAAGACTATAAATAAATTATATGCCTTCTAAATTGTAATGATTAGGACAATGGTAATACTTACCATTCACATAGGAATATGCTGGCAAATATTTAACATCTCTCTCTTTCTCAGATGTATGCATGTTTGTCTGTATATACATATATGTTGTGCATAAATACATACACACACACACATATATATATATATAAACATAAATAACGTCTATGGCTTATTTTTAAGTTCAGCCTGCATTATTAGCACTTTGCTAAGCCAGACAATCAGAAACACAACAAATCAAGTGCAGATATAAATGTTGGCACTGAAAATTTAACAACTGATTCATCTCTGGCAAGCTAGTTTGAGCTGGCTCCAATACTCCACTATATAGTACTTTAAGATATGCAAAGTGATTTAAATGTGTTATTTAATTTGGTCCTCATAACAACCATCTGAGGTAGGTACTATTATTATCAACATTACAGATGAAGAGACTGAGTTTTTGAGAGGTTAAATGAGTTGCTCAGAGCACCACAGCTAATTAGTATCTGAGTAGGATTTAAATTCAGTGTAGAGTGCTTGCCATCTCTGACCTCTCAAATTTATTACTTTTATAAAATCCTGAGGATCCTATAATTTAGTATGTGTATGTATATACATATCTATATATTTGCAGGTGTGTTTATACACATATGTGTATACACATATGCATAGATGTATTTGTATGTGTGTATGTACACATATATACACATATATATCTCTCTTTTATGGTTTTTAAAGTTTTCCTTTCTTTTAAAAAAAATTAAAAATTTTAACTAACAAATCTATATTCTTTCCCTCACATTCCCATCCTATTAGGAAGAAAAAGAGAAAACTAATTTCTTGTAACAAATATATCCAGTCAAGAAAAAATTCCCTCCTTGGCTGTGTTTAATATCTATATAGATTTAGATATTACATCCTGAATCCATCACTTCTCTATCTTATATATAGATATAATCCATATTTGAAAGCATCCTATTACAGGTTAATAAGGTACATAAACAAAAAAACATAAATATACATGAATGAGAATTTCATCAGGTACATAACTTTGCAATAGGAGTTCTTTGTCATTAAGCATCAAATCTGACTAAATATGGTTCATGTTAATTCTGTATTCTTAATAAAACCCACTGTAGCACAGTATGCCCATTCCCATTTTGTAGATGGAACAGAGACATAGAGATGATTTTGACCACTTAATTGCCTAGAGAGAAATCATAACAGAGATTAGCACTTATGAGGTTCTGAGTTTTTTAGTCATACATAGCTGAAGAAAGTGCTTATAACTTACCTAGATATTTAGATGCACTGCAGATTTCCTGAGAGGCAGTATTCCCGTGGCATGACAACCACTATGCATCATCTTCCTTTTCAGTTCTTATCTGTGTCTTTCCCAAAATTCTCCTAGATAATCTACCCAGCACTCAAGAATCCCTACTGTGGTTCTTTTAATAAATGTGCACCCTTGATATAGCCTAATTTGTCTACTATAAAAGACTTAGTTAATATAAATTAATTAAATTAACATAGAAGACTTAGTAAGGGCATAGAAGATACTGTTAGTGAATTAAGTAGTAAGCAAATCACAGAGGGTATAAGTACTAAACTAAGAAATTCCAATTGTATTTCTCCTATAAATAAGAGCAAGCCAAAGATGTTTTTGAGATGATGACCCCCAAGCTTATTATAGTCTATGAAATTGGAAAATGATTGTTTTGTGATCTGATTTTTCTTATGCAACTTGATAATTGTGGAAATATGTATAGAAGAATTGCACATGCTTAATGTATATTGTATTACTTTCCATCTAGGGGAGGGAATGGGGGGGAAGAGGGAGAAAAAAATTGGAACACAAAGATTTGCAAGGGTGAATGCTGAAAACTATTCATACATGAGCTTTGAAAATAAAAAGCTTTATAAGAAAAAGAAATTGAAAAATGAGTGGTATCACTGATAGGAATGGAACAATTGAGGAAAAAAACAGTGCCTCCCTTCTGTGGCTAATATGTCCCTCCAACTCATCTTTCTGTTTTTTGTTCCCCTCATTCCCAATATCTAGAATTACTGCCCCAATGACAAACTTACAAACCTACTTCCTTTGTACTGTTATACTTATCCGGTTTAGCCATGCCTCTCCCAAATCCTATCCTATTCATCCTCTGACTAGCTACTTCTACTATGTCTGAAACATCCTTTTTTCCCTTTTTGTTTATCAAAGAAATTCTTTGTCATCTACTTTTTCACTTTCTTGAATTAAATGAAGTCTATATATCCTTGCAACTCTACAGATTCAACCTTTTAACTTCCTTTTTTTTTCATTTCCAAAAAATTGGGAAACTTAAGTGCTGACTGAACTAGGGATTTTCTGTAAAGTTGTTTTTTTAATGTATTGCTAGTCTAAGGGAAAATAATCAACACTTATGAATGAAATACCAGACTAGCTAAAATATTTTAAAATACAATTTGGCAAATATAATTTGGCAATTTTCTTCTATCACATTTTACACGATTTTATTCTTTTTTTTTCCAATTTCAACAATGTATCTAACTGTGAAATGATCAGAATTGTTTCTCTGATAAAGAATTAGATATGCACAGGAAGCTGAAAGGTAGGCTGGTGGGACCTGTTAGCCACAAGGGAACTTTTTTCTTCAATTATCCCATTCCTGATAGTAATGCCATGATTATTCCAGTTTCATAGATTGTAAACTTTGGAGTTATCATCCCCCAAATCTGAGAGTCAAGAAAACCTCGGTTTGAATAAAATTCTGGCTCTGAAATATCCTTTCTGAGTTACTCTGACCAAGTCACTTGACTTTTTATATACCAATTGATTCTCTAAGACTATAAGTTACCAAGCAATCTATTTCAGTAAAACAAATTCCTTACCAGGAATTCCCTTTATTGATGAAATTACAAATTTATCCCATATACTCAAAAGAAATTAAAAGCATACAATTAAGGAATACTCACCTTTTTAAATTTTTATTACAAATTCTTTGTCTTGGGAGGATACAAGGCATTAAGAATTTCCTCGTTACATTTAATTTAGCTAACATTCCAGATTAGCTTCAGAATAGCAGGTTTATTTCTAGGGATAAGGCTACCATGAAGTTGTTGGTGCATATGGAACCCTTCATTCCAATTTGCAGGTGCTTGGGTTCTTAATGTCTAGTAGTGGGATCTCTAATTGAAAGGGTATGGAGAAATTTATATATATATATCTATAAAAAGAATCATCACGACCCCAATGAACTAATATGGCATTATCAAGAATAAGTAATTCCCAGTTAATCTCATGTTCCTTTTTGTCATGGGTGCTAAACAGGAGAATTCTGTATATGCAGCTTACCTGGATTTTAGAAAGCATTTGACAAAGCCTCTCATATTTTTCTTATGGAAATTATGCAGTAATATGAGTGGTAATACAATTAAGTAGCTGCAGAACTGATTATTTGATGTCAACTTAGGAAAAATAATATTTACTACAGTGCCCCTAGAAAGAAAGACCTTCTGCTATTTCATCAGTTACTTGGATAAACAGCATCCTTGTTAAATTGTAAAATAGCACATAGTTGGTAGGATTAGCCAAAAGGTTTTTCATGGTATTTCATGGAAAGTCATTTGTCATGGTATTCCAAAGCCAGTGGAGAGCAGATACAGGATCTAGAATAAGGGTCAGAAATCTAAGACCTGAGGGCCAAATCTAACCCATCATATGTTTATGACCCATATAAAAACAGGTGAAGGCCCAGATTTAGTCCTCAGACCACAATTTTGTGGCCCCTGATTTAGAATATTAAACTTGGTCAAAGAAAAATGATATTTAACAGATAAATACAAAGTTTTACAGTTGGGCGCAAAAACTTCAAGGTTACAAGTACAAGAAAGACAAAACAATTTCTATTTTAAAAATTCTGAGAATTTTAGTAGAGTGATAACTCAAGATGAGACCACACAATTATATATGACAGTACTTCAAATTCATATATTATGTCTCCCTAAGTCTTGACTTCTCAGGCAAAAGATCCCTAGCTCCTTTCATCTCCTTATTTGGCATATTATCTAATTCCCTCATCATCCAAATCACCTTACTCTTGATGATCTTCAGCTTGTCCATGTCCTTCCTAAAACATGGCATTAAGTACTGAATATAATACTCCACATATTACTTAACATGTTAAGTTAACATAACTGAACATATTACTTAACACCTCCCTAAGGGAGAAAGGAAGAAAAATTCTGGAATACAAAATCTTACAAAAATGAATGCTAAAAATTATCTTTATATGTATTTGGAAAAGTAAAATACTATTGAGAATAAAAAAGTTTAACTTTTTAATAATATGCAATAGTTCAACATTTTCACAATAAAATTTAAAAAACAATAAAATTTAAAAAATAACTATCATCTTGCATGTTCTGGACACTATGTATTTATTACTAAAACCTAAGGTCATTTTTTTTCCTTTTATATTAACTGTTGACTAATATTGAACTTGGAGTCCATTAAAACCCCCAAATATGTGTCACATAAACTATTCTGTGGCCCTGGCTTTTCCGTTTTCTACTTGCAAAATTGATTTTTCTAACCCAAGGTGATAGTTTCTCAGAAAGACCTAATTCACAAATCATATATTAATTACTTGAGTCTCCAAGCACAATATGGCCTCTTTAATGAAATGTACAGCAATAAAAATGAGATGGGTCAACCATTCATATTTGAAAAACAAAGCAGATGAAAACACATATAATCCAGGCTGTGCAATAAAACTGGATCAACCAATAAACATTTATTAAATGCCTACAATGTACCAGGCACAATGCTAAGGACTGGGGATACAAAGATAGAAATAAAATAGACATTTCCCTCTAGAAGCTTATGTTCTGTTGAGTAAGACAACACACATACACACACACACACACACACACACACACACACACATATATATAAGTATAGATCAAATTCTAGAAGGCAATTTTTGGAAGAAGTACTTACAGCTTGGAAAATCTTGAAAGGTCTTATGTAGGAGGTGACATTTGGTATAAGTTCTAAAGGAAACTTGGGACTCTAAGAGACGTAGATAAGAAGGGAGGTACCAGAGTCCACTGAGTTATTTCATCAGTACTTATGTCTTGCATGAGGCTTGCAGGCTGAAAATGAGCAGGGGCTCAAAATTATGGCAGAAGATATTTCATTTTTAATTACTCCCTACTGTCTGCTTCCAAGAATTCCAAGTCTTTAATTCTAGCAATTCCTCAGTGATGCTCTATGGATGAAATCTCATAGGAAACAGTGCTTTTTCAACATCTGAACTAATTCTCCCTAAAGGCTGCTTATAGTTGTTATCATCAACATTATTTTTGACCTTTTTAAGGAGGTAGAACCACACAAACAAACCTGTTCAGCATGCGGAGAGACTCATTCACCAAAATTGTCATTTTCCTTCAGAAAAATGTCATGAACAGAAACAAAAAGGCCATTTGGAATGCATACTCCTAGATTATAAGCTCCTTATTTCCCCCCAGAGCAGCCAGTGGGCTGGTGATAGAAAGTTTCAATTTCTAATCTATTGCAGTTGTTATGATTGTTTAATATTCACTGAACATTTCTAGGAGCACAGAGGGAGATAAGAGATTCATATGGACTCTAAATTTTCCTGGGAGAGAAAGTGTTCCCTCTTTTGAGTCTCAGAAGGTAAAGGAAAGAGGAAAGGGATATTTTTTTTAATTTCTTCAGACCCACTTTTGTCTGACTAGCCCCCAAGTCAAAACCCTCCCTGCTGCTAAATCAGTTTCCCAGTCACAAAATGAGAGGGCTAATGACTAATGCTCTCAGTAGACAACCTCATAAATTTGGGTTAAATCCCTCTGGGAAAAGATGACTGGACTCTCTTAGGTAATGCTTAGCCAGCCAAAGTCCTTTCCATATTGCCCCACAGTAGTGAGCTGGCTGGTGATGGGAAATTTCAAGCTCTGATCATCATTGTCATTATGATTGTTTAATATTCACTGAACGCTGACTGCACACTTGGTATTTGTCGATGCACAGAAGGAGAAGGGGGATGCTTCTCTACCAGCATGACACAAAGGGAGCTGGTGCTGGCTGGCTGACTGACTGAAGATAGTACATCCAATGGAGGCCATCTGGAGCAGTGCAGTCAGGGGCTCCCAAGACACCTGTGGGGTTTCTGACTAAACTAACTTGCTTGGATTCTAATCAACGTAACATTGAAATTCTTGGAGCCTTTCTGTCTAAGATGCTAATTCCTTGCAAGGAGGCATGGGTTGGGGGGAAGGTGGGCTGACATCCCTCAAGCGGCTGTTTACTGCTGTCTCCAGTCACCTTGGTCAATTAGATTTCTCTATTGTAACTTAGAACTTCCTGGTTTGAAAGAAAGTGAACTCCCAGCTGTATTAGTTGGCTTTGTCCACCTCCCACCTTGCATATCACCCAGGTAATAGTAGGATGTCTCTTGTCTTTGCCTATTTAACTGTGATCTAGTAGAAAGAGAACTGGATATGAATCCAGAAAAACCAAGCTCAACTCCTGACTGTTCTACTTACTACCTGTGTGACCTTAGGCAAATCATTTAACCTCTCTAAAGCCTTCATTTCCTCATCTATAAAATGAAAGGGTTGAACAAAGTGATCTTTAGGTGATCTAGTTTAGAACACTAGATGTAAGGCAAGAAGACTAGATTCATATCCTGACTCTGCCACCTACCAACTGTGTGATCTTGGAAAAACCACTTAATTTCATTGGATCTCAGTTTCCTCCTATGTTAAATGGACTAGATGACCTATAAGTCTCTTCCAGATCAAAATCAGGATCCTGTTTTGATATAATGATGTTATTTTCTGTAAGAGAGGGACAGAGAAAGACAGAGAAAAGGAAAGAGAGAGATTGAGAGATATAGAGACAGAGAGACAAAGAAAAGATTGAAAGAGGCAAATAGAGAGAGATTGAGAAAGAGAGAGGCAGAAAGAGACAGAGATTGAGAGGGAGAAAACTGAGAGACTGAGAGAGACAAATTGAGAAATAGAGACAGAAACAGATAAACACAGAGAAAGAGAAGAGAGAGGAAGAAAGGAAGGAAGGAAGGAAGGAAGGAAGGAAGGAAGGAAGGAAGGAAG
>JAJPUD010000025.1:0-39784 GCA_023553655.1 Myrmecobius fasciatus
CCCCCCCCCCAATTAGAGTTTGGTGAACAGGTTACCAACCAGGCCGAAGGCCATCTCTGAATTGGTGGCTTTACCAAAAGACAAAAAGTTCAATTATTCCCCCAAAGGAATCAGGGAGAATAAAATGTGAGGGAGAGAAGAACCTGGGTGCAAACATCTCAGAAACCTTCTCAAAATATTTGGGTTTGTCACAATCCCAAACCACCTTTTGCCAGGCACATTTTCCATTAGTGTTTAAGCCCATGGGTATTTTAAAGGAAATGAAATCCGTGTGTTTCTGATTTATTTATACTTAACTCATCAAAATGCTGTTTTTAAAGAGCTATTTGGTGTCCAAAATGCCCCCCTTTTATGCCTTTTTTCTTAGAAATGGAAGGCCTTCTTTTGCCAAGCTTCAATGAACTTAAACCCTGAAAGTTTCAAGTTTGTTTAAAAAAATTCAACTTCACGTGGTCCCAGTGGATATGAAATGCAACCAACGGTGTTCCTTCTCATGCAACAAAGTGGAAGCAGCTAGGTGGTGGATTGGACGGAACTCTGGCCTTGGAATCAGAAAGACGAATTCCAATCCAACCTCAAACACTTCCTAACTGTGTGACCGTGGAGAAGTCACTTAATCTTGTTTGACTCAGTTTCCTCATCTGTTAAAGGAACTGTAGAAAGAAACGGCAAATGACTCTAGTTATTTTTGCCAAGAAATCCCCAAATGGGGTCACAAAGAGTTGGACATGACTGAAAATGACTCAACAACAACCATGTAGGGTGGCCATCAGTGGGGAGGAAGAGACCACCATCTAATAACTTCCTATTTAAGCACCATAATTATTCCTGCTAAGTGGTTGGTAAGTTCAAGATTGTTATTTTATTTTATTTTTATTTTTTTAATGGAGTAGTAGAACAAGCGGGATTTGGAATAGTAATAAAAACCCTGAACTTGAGGTCAGAAGGTTTAAATCAAACTTCAGACACTTATTAGCTACATGACACTAGGCAAGGCACTTACCCTCACTCCTATTTATCTGTAAACTGATTGGTTTGTATTCAATTGTCTCTAAGGTTCCTTCCAACTTCAAATCTACAGTCCTATGTCTATGATCTTATAATATGGGGTCAAATGCCAGCTACCTGTGAGATCATGGACCTCAGTTTGTATCTATGTTAAATTAGGGAGTTGGGCTAGATGAGGTCACGGAGGTCCCTTTCAGCCCTAGTAGTAGGACCCTATGAGAAATCACTCATTTGTGCCTTGTTCATAAGAACAAGAAATAACGAATCAGTTATTTCTTGGCAGTGGGGTATAGTAGAAAGAACATTAAATATAAATTCAGAGGAAATTGATTATAATCATCATAATTAGAATTTGCAGAATGATTTAAAGTTTGCTAAGCAGTTTGCAAAAATTATTGCATTTAGGTAGGGGCTATTACTATCATCCTCACTTACAGATGAAGAAACTGAGGCAGGTTAAGTGACTTACCTAGGATCACACAATCAGTAAGTATTTGAGATTGGTTTTGAACCCAAGCCTTTCTGACTCCAATATATATCCTAACTACAATAAATCAATAATAATCAGCACCTATGTAATCTTGAGCTAATTGATTTTCCTAATTTGAAAAATGAGGCCCTTGGACTAGATAACCTCAATAGTTTTATCTCACACTAAGAGTCTTCCCCTCCCAGATTTATTTATTTGGATTTTTTTGGACTAAGTAAAAGAGGAGATTCTTAGCTTAATTGATTGATACCTAGCCTTAATAACTGAATGGGTGCTGCCTTGATTAAACTGAAACTTATGGAAAACTTTGGTATTCCCATTGCATTCAGGATCATCTTCAGTCCTGATCTATAACTGGCCACTGGACCCAGATGACTCTGGATGGGGAAAGTGAGGCAGGTGACCTTGAACAGCCCTCCCTCACTTAAATCCAATTCACTTACATGTCATGGCATCGCATGCTTGACGTCATGGTCTCCTTTGAGAACGAAGGACAAAAACAACAACAGATCTATGGATTAAAAGTGCTATTATTATTCCTCTTAATTTTAGTGCCCTAGATCAGAGGACCGATGGCCTCACCCTTGTGGTGGTTTTGCTCTAATCTTCAGTGAGGCTCTCTCTCTTCTCTGAATAAATTTGAATAGTTCATGTCAAGATGTTGGATGCCCTGGTCTTACTGAACTGCTTTCCAGAGGCCTTGTGAGCCAGCACCTGGGCTAGCAATAGTAGAAGAGGCCCCAAGGAGCCAGGAATTCTTCTCTGCCTTTCCCTGAGGCAACTTAAAGTCTGGCCAAGAAAGAAATTGTGCCCTTTCTGGAGAGGCTGACAGCTGAGCCTCTTCTGAGATCCTGCATCTTTTTCGTTGGCTCAGAGCTGTATCCATCTCCTCATCTCCCCCTGGGGGAACGCATCGGGCTTGGAGACCAGGGGAACACACACAATTCTAAGGAAGTGAGTCCTGGAGCACAAATCAGCCCTTTAAAAATGTTTTCTCTTTTGTTAGGGGAAAAAGAAAAAGAGAAAACCTGAGTAATGGAGAGGAACCAAGTAGAGGCAGGCTTGCCCCATTGTTCACTCGTGAGAATAGCAAGATAAGGACTCAAAAGGAGAATAAACAAATGGCCCATTTGCTACATTATCTGCTGACCTATAACACTCAGCACTCAAATCATATGCATTTGGGTGCGATATTTATTTCTGACCCATTCCAGGCAATAGCATTCAATTATGAATTTGATTGCTTTTGGGGGCCCGATATAAAATCCTTTATCCTCCCAGCATTTAATTGTGTTTCTTGGCAGATTTGGTATTTATCATTGCCCCTGCTGTCCCCTACTCCCAAAGATAAACCATCCGCAGGGCAATAAATGTCCAGCTCTGATTATTGATGCTTTCACTGAAATTGATTATCTATTGGAGGGGCAGAGCTGGGTGATTTATTGCTGTCTCTTTACCAAGCACAATAGCTTCCCTGAAAGACAAATCCTTTGATTGGTGCGATGGATTTTCTATTAAATTTCGAATTTTCCAAAGTGATACATGTTTAGCCAAAATCAGGATCGCTTCCATTGGGGACGTTGCTGAGAGTTCAAAGTGGGAAATTCAGAAGAGGAGAATGAAGGGAAATGAGTAATAGAGAGAGAGCCAGCACTTGGCATATATTCTGAGCTGACATTTTGAATTAAGATATGCCCTTCCTAACATTTTTATCTACTGAGATGGCTTGAAATATTCTGAATGAATATAGAGTCACGCTGTATCTTTTTCTCTTTGCTTTTTATTTAGGTCTAGGATTATGATTTCATCAGGAGGAGCTTCCATTATGGAAATTCCCTTCACTGATATACTTTGGCACTTCTTTTGTAATTTATACTTTTCCAGAGTTCTCTAGGGTACCAAGAGATTAAATGAGTTGCCCATAGTTACACAACTACATTTGAATCGAATTTTCTGAATTTATTTCAACTCTCTCCAATGATACTATACAACATCTTATACCCATTTCATGGATAAGAAAAAAAAAAGCACAAAGGAATTTGAGAGAGAAGGATTCTCAGAGGTAGATGGAATTTTACAGGACATCTCATCCAGCCTCCTTATGGATCACAGAGATGTGGCAGTTAAGTGAATCTGAACCTGGGTCCTCTAACTACAAAGTTGATATTCTTTCTGTTACATCACACTAATGTGATGGGTGACTTTTTTCAGGGTCACATAGTTAATATGAGTCAGAGAAAAGTTTTGAATTCCTGACCCCTGACCCCTGACTCCCAAGCCTACTCTAAGGGTCCTTAATGTGAGGTCTATGGAACTACTGTGAATAGATTTCAGAAGATCCATGAATTTAGAGAAGAAAAATGTTTGTCGTTTATTTTCACTAACCTTTAACTGAAATTTATTACTTCCTTCAATTATGAATATAAGGAACAAAACGATATTTTTGGCTCCAGCAGAGAGCCAAAGGCTCTGATTCCAAAAGATAAAGAAAAGCCAACATGCAATTATGGAAAACCTGCTTTGTGTAAGAAGCTATGCTTTTTTAGAGACTAGGCACATAAAAACAAAGTAGAAAATGGTCCCTGCCCTTAAGAAGCTTATATTTTACTGAGAGGTAGTGACAGACAGACATATGTGTGCATAGACTTTTCCATGCCCCTTTAGAATAATAATGTCATCGATATCTCATTCTTCATAAAATAGCTAGTATCCATATAGTGCTTTAAGGTTCATAAAATGCTGTATGAAAATTATTTCTCATTTGCTTCTCACAGCAACCCTGGGAGCTAGGTGCTATCATTATCCCCATTTGACAGTTGAAGAAATAGAGATAGAAATTAAGTGAATCTCCCAGGGTCACAGAGCTGGTAAGTGGTTGAGGCTAGATTTGAACTCAGGCTTCTCTGACTCCAGGTCCAGAGATCTATCTACTGTATCACCTAGCTGAAATAAATAATGACGGGTCTGTGGTGAGGATCAAATGAATTAATATATTTAAAGCACTTTACAAATCCTTACTGCTATGTAAATGCTTCTGCTACTACTACTTCTGTTTCTTCTGCTGCTGCAACTTCTAGTACTCCTCCTCCTACTGCTATTGCTACTATTGCCACTTTTACTACTGTTGCTGCTGCTACTACTGGTAAAGCTATTACTACTTCTACTTCTACTTCTGCTGCTGCTGCTATTACTACAGCTATTACTACTTTTACTTCTGCTGCTATTACTAAAATTATTACTATTTTTACTTCTGCTCCTGCTGCTATTACTACAGCTATTACTACCTTTACTTCTGCTCCTGCTGCTACTCCTTCTCCTGCTATTGCTATTATTACCATTTTTACTACTTCTGCTGCTGCTGCTACTACTATAGCTATTACTACTTCTGATGCTGTGGTATTGCTATTATTATCACTTTTACTACTTCTACTGCTACTACTACTATTGTTGTTGCTGTTATTATTACTATAGCTATTACTACTACTACTTCTGCTGCTGCTGCTACTATTACTACTATAACTGTTATTACCACTATTGTTGCTGCTGCTGTTACTACTATAGCTATTTTTACTATTATTGCTGCTGCTGCTATTACTACTATAGCTATTTAATTATTATTTCAGCTGCTGCTGCTGCTACTGTTATGACTACTACTTCTCCTACTGCTCCTGCTGCTGGTGCTGCTACTACTAGAGAATTACTTATCTGGGATGTGAAAAAAAGACCAAGTTATGGCAGCAATATAATAATCATCCACTGTGCAGTGTTATGACCTGGATATCTAATATTAAAGGGAGAATGCAATGTCTACTATTTGACTTTATGGAAGGATTAGCAGGCTACAGATGAATGTTTAGCTCTGAAGGTCTCAGATTCCCTGCTTCTGATTTTCATCATGGTTCTGTTCTCTTTCATAAGACACTAGGTGGTGGAGGGGAGAGAGCGAGAGGGAGGTGGGGAGAAGAAGGAAGGAAAGAAGAGAAATAGAGAAGAGAGGAAGGGGCAGGAAAAGGAAGGAGGAAAAGAGATACAGACACAGAAAGAGATCCAGACACACATACACAGACATAGAGAAAGACAGATAGAGAAAAAGACATAATAACAGAGACAGAGAGACAGAGAAAGAGAGATGCAGAGAGATGCAGATATAGAGAGGCAAAGAGAAAGAGAGAAAGACAAAGAAAGACAGAAAAAGAGACAGAGAGTCAGAGATAGAAACAGAGAGACGGAGAGACAGAGAAAGAAAGATGCAGAGAGACACACAGAGATATAGAGAGGCAAAGAGAGAGAGAGAGAAAGACAAAGGAAGACAGAGAAAGAGACAGAGAGTCAGAGACAGAAACAGAGAGACAGAGAGAGAGCATAGAACTTGGAGCCAAAAGGTCTGGGGTCACATCCCATTCCTGACACTCACTAGCCATATATGCTTGGTTTGGTTGGTCTCAGCATCTCTCCTCTCTAAAATGGTGATAATGATACTTGTAACACCTGCTTTACATAGCCGTTGTGAGACTTAAATGAGATAATGTTTATAAGGGTTTTTGCAAACTTTAAAGGACTATGGAAATGTTAGTTATTTTTGATTAGCCATGTGATCTTGGTGAGTCTCAGTTTCTTCATCAGGATAATGGGGATTATGTTATCTGGGATCTGTCCTGCCTACCTCCTGGAGTAATCTCAAAGAATATACAGAATTATGAAATTCCTTTTTGCTGTAAAAAAAAATGCTGGACCTGGAGTTGAATGACTTGGGGTGAACTCTCTGTGACCTTGGGCAAGCCACTTCCTCTTTAAAACTCAGTTTCCTCATCTGTAAAATGAAGGGGATTTGGACTGATTGACTTCTGACCTCTGACTCTTTTCATTCAAGATATGGAATTATTCTGATGATGCAATGGAATGAGTCCTTGATTTGAAGACAGAAGACCTGGGTCTGCTAATTAGATTACCTGTGTGACCTCAGGGGCAAGTCCCTCTCTGGGCCTCTTTCTTCTTCTCTGTCAAATCAGAGGATGGAACTAAATACTCTTAAATCTTTTCCAACTCTCAATCCTATGATCCTATAAATTTAATTCAGAGGAAACAAGAAGAACATTTCCATTCAGACTTTCACATTTTGATGTCCTGTTATTCTCATCATTATTATTTTTTTTGTGTGACAAAGAAAAGCTTTATGTGCCCGTATCCATGAGAGATTGTGTTCTTTCCCTGCACATGGCCCGATCGATATACTGCCACAATACGCCTATCCCACAGACAGAGATAGCATCTCTGAGCGCCACCTGAACAGTAGACAAAAGATGAACTTCGGCTCATCATCACTGGTTGTATTTTTATTAGTCCCAGATAACAGGGGCTTATAAACCCAAGAGACATTTCCTCACCAATGAGAGACAGCAGTCACTTGCTAATCAGCGCCTTTTATGAGCTGTGTCGGGGTTAAAATTAGCCCAGTATAGTCTCTTAAGCCTTCCTTCAGAGCACTCCTTAAACCAATCAGCCTTTTTTTTTTTTCAGAATTGCTTCTCCCTACCCCCATCCCTCTGCTACATACACACACCCAAAGGGAACAAATTCTGCATGCGTGTGACTTGGAATTCACAAAGTTAACTTGAGATCAGCAATAGATGGCTGGCCAGGTAAGTGAAAAAAGAATTCCCAAGGCAGCTTGGGAAGCCCCTAGGCTCCCAGCAAACCTGGGAGTGGGCAGAAGGTGTCCATTTTATGGTTTCCCCAAAGGTGTTGCTTTCACAACTGATTTAAGTGTATTTCAAGCCAAGTCGTATATAACTATAGCTAAGCTTTGGCTGTCCTGTATACTCCATCAAAAGGGATCTCAAAGAGTAAGATGTGACTGAAAAATGACTGAACTACTAGCACACAGAGAAAGTGATCAAGGCCAACCTGCTGCTCCACACAGACAAACTTTTCTACAACCAATTTGCAATCCACTCAGACACACACACACACACACACACACACACACACACACGTAAATAAATACAATGTATATACAACATAATACAAAGTTATTTCAAAATGGAGAGAGCACTAATAACAGAGAGGGCATCAGGAAAGTTTTCCTGTAGGAAGGAGTTCCTAAACTGTGTTTTGAAGGAAGCAAGGGATTCTGGGAAGTGAAAGTGAGAAGGAGAAGGAGGAAGAAGAGTAGGAAATGTATATTCTGTTTAGTTGAGCTCTTTTACTTGAAGAGAGGGTACAAGAGAAAGTAACAGAAAGAAGGAAGTAAGGAAGAAAGAAAAAAACAAAGAAAAAAGAAAGAAAGAAAGAAAAAGAAAGGAAGGAAGGAAGAAAGAAAAGAAAGAAAAAATGAAGGAAGGAAGAAAAAGAAAGAAAAGGAAAAAAAGAAAGGAAAATGGAAAAAGGAAGGAAGAAAAAGACAAAGAAAAGGAAAGAAAAAGAAAGAAAAGAAAAGAGAGAAAATTTTTAAGGGCTCCTGACTCCATGTAAGTGTTTTGTTTTCCCTATACACCACACTGTCTCTCTTATTATCAAATATATTTTAAAAACCTCCTCATACCTTGGGCATTATGCTAGGCACCAGAAAGCAAAGACAGCAATGAATACATCCTTGTCTTCAAGAAGCTTACATTCTATTCAAGAAGGAAGTAGCCATCTTAGGGCTGTGTCATTGAGTCTCATGGCTGGCTAGGCCAAATCCCAAAGAATTCAGTGAGAATGACTGTGAGGGACAGTTGTGTTTTAGAAGGAGGGGGCACAAAAGTGACCAAAAGTACAGGGGGGACAATGACAGATTTTTCTGAAAACTATACATGGGATTCAGTTTGCTCAGTGATCACATTTTTGTTGTGCAATATTTTAAGTTCTTTCCACAAAAGTCAAAGTGGATTTACATAATTAAAAGAGGATATTCCTTGGCTCCATCAGTGGGAATTCAGCAATGTAATGCAATGTTACACCTAGTACATATCATTATCTCCATTTTGCAGATAAGAAAAAACTGGGACTCTTAAGAACTACCAAAGGTCACCCACAATGAATGCTAGCTGTGTGATCTGAATCTGGCTCTCTTAACTAAAGGTTGGGAGATTCTTCCTAGTACCACTGCCCATGTGTGGACATGGATGACTCACCTTGTTGGGATGTGCCATCCCAACATACTTTTATATGCTAGACAATGTGTGCCAAATGATAGAAAATGTTCTTATGAATATAGACAGAGGTCTACAGATAGGTTGTATGGAGGATGCAAGAATCTGGGATTGGATCATGGTGTGGTATTTCTTGCCCCGATATATATCAAATCTCTCCATGTTTTCATAGGTTGGATTCAGGAATAACTGTGCCCACCCAAAAGAGGGAGTAAATCATATATCTGTATATAAACATTTCATGCAAATTGCCTACTTTGCCATATGGTCTGGTCAGTTCCATGGAAAAGCAAGCATGTGACCCACATCAGTGTCAAGGACATTTCTCAAACCTTCCTCGTGCTATGTAAACCCTCCAAAGTGGAAAGATTATCTCATTACCAACTGTGTGACACTGGCCTTCAGTTTCCTCATCTAGAGCCATCTGCACCCAGAGACAGAACTGGGGGGACTGAGTGTGGATCACAACAGCATTTTTACTCTTTTTGTAGCTGTTTGTTTGCTTTTTGCTTTCTTTCTCATTTTTTTTTTGATCTGATTGTTCTTGTGCAGCATGATAAATATGGAAACGTATAGAAGAATTTTACATGTTTAACCTATATTGAATCACTTGCTGTCTAGGGGAGGGGGTAGGGGGGAAGGTAGGGAAAATTTTTAGAACACAAGATTTTGTGAGGGTGAATGTTGAAAATTATCTATGCATATATTTTGAAAATAAAAAGCTTTATAAAAAAGGGAAAAAAAAACAATTTCCTCATCTATAACATGAGGGGGTTGTCTTGACAGAAACATGAGGGACTCAAGACACAGAATGAGACATACATGGTCAGAATGAAGAGTTTGTTTTGCCTAATTATGTAACTATGACTAGAGTTTTAGTTTTCTTCCCTTTTTTTTCTCTCCAGTGGGTATAAGAGGGGAGAAAGAGAATTAGTACCTTTTAATTATAAAAATAATAATATTAAAAATTATTTTTGATTTAATTTATTAGATTATTTAGTTTTAAATTTTATATTTTTATAATTAGATATTATATGTATAATATATTTTTATAATTTTAATATTAATTAAATTATTTAAAAATAAAATTTTAAATGATATTTTTTTAAAAAGAGAGAGTTAGACAAAGTAGTCTTTTACAATTAAATATATAGTCTTCCACAGTTATTCTTTCTATATCTCAGGGGCTAGGTACATTATTCCCCTGTGATCTAGAAAATCTGAATAAAACTTTTTGGTTCTCTCTTTGTGCCAGAGAAGAAATCTGAATTTTTTCTTTTTCTTTATGATATCTTATTATAAAATTTGGGTAAATATTATACAACACTATACATTTTGGAGTTTCTAAAGTTTTTCTCTGTCATCTGCTGACCTTTGTGTATTGTCTGTGAGTTCCACAAAATTCTCCTAAATTCTCATTTAATTTCTTATGCCAATCTACAAAATATCAGAATGGGGAAAGTCTTGATGTAGAAGGAATAATTATATTATGTATGGGTTTTTTCTTTGTATTTTCAATACTTAACACAGGGCCTGGCACAGTATGAGTACTTAATAATTTCCTTCTCAGTCTCCATCATAAAATGTAGCATTCAAACTAAATACACTACTCCATATATGACCTTTCTATGGAATAAGACAGCAGGATCATCACGACCCAAATCCTGCAAATGACACTTTTCTTTAAGTATGTTGGGACTGATTTAGCTCTCAGATTTGGAAAGCATCTTAGAGTCCAGCTAGCCCATTCTGGCATAGGAATCAAAAATTTCTATGTCTCTCAATTCTGGGGTTCTTTTCTTTCTCTCCTTTTTCAAATGGATTAAAGCCGTGCTGATGGATGGAGCATGGCAGGAGCAATCTCAGAGATGCCAGCCAGGTCTAGACTTGGGAACCAGCACTGAAGGTCAGAACTACAGTGGAGGTCTTAATTGGCCATGTAATATGGCAAAATGGCATTTGAAAGCAATTTATTTTACTCCAGGCAAGAGGTGTAGATGTCTAGGGATGGGGAAGATTGGAGGGAAGGAGGGAGACACATTGAAAATGTTAATGGTGTTATCATGGCAGGTCTGGCCTCCTATCAGCTCTATTTGTGATGGTTGGAAGGGTCCTTACCATTGAGGGGCAGGGCAGGAATCTGCTCTGGTTAATGCACAGGAAACACTAAGCAGTGTTTAAGGGCTCCAGAGAGGATAGGAGGATGCAAGGGAGCCACTAATGTGTTTAGGTTTCTTCCCTGGAATTTGGCTTTATCGGCAGACAGAGGTCTGATGGGACTATCAGTAGGAAGAAACCCAGAACCTGTCTGATGAGGTTAAGGGCCCTGGCAAGCTCCTTTCACTCTGGCAATGGGTGCCCATCACTCTCTGGCTCTACTGTGCGGTCTCCTTTCCTCACTCCCACCACTCAATCTGTCTAGGACCAGGTTCATACACATAGTGAAGGCTCAATAAACACTCAAATGGAAAAACAAAATCATTCAGTGCTTAGAGACATTTACAGAATTATAGATTCTGCAGAGTTGGAAGGGACTCCAATCCATACCAACGGAAAAACCCTCTTCATTTTACAGGCCAAGTGGTCAGCCAGCCTTTGTTTGGAGACTTCCATGAAGGGGTATTTTATAACTTTCAAAGGTGATCCACTCCATTTGGGGAGCAGTTCTTGTTATTAGGAAGGCCTTCCTAATACCCAGCTTAAATAGATCTCTGTAACTTTTGCTCATTGCTCCTAGTTTTGGCTTCTGGGGCCAACCGGAATAAAACTAATCCCTCTTCTTCCTGGTGACCTTTCAGATTCTGCAAGATGACCATCACATCTTCTCTTGTTCAGGCTAAACAATTCAGCTCCCTATTCTTTCAAATGATCCTTATAAAGCATGGTCTCTAGGTATTTCATTGAAAAGAAATAATCAAATGAGATGATATATGGAAAATGCATTACTTCAAGTGCTTTATAAATGTTTGGGGACTTTCTTGGAGAAGACACTGAAGTGGTTTGACACTTTCTTCTCTAACTCATTTTACAGATGAGGAAACTGAGGCAAACAGGTTTGAGTAACTTGCATGGGTCATAAAGCATAAAGCTAATAAGTGTCTGATGCCAGATTTTAACTCGGGTCTCCCTGAGTCTAGATAGGTAATCTTTTCACTGCCCCTTCTAGCTGCCCCACAAAGTCTTATACTGAAATTCAAAAAAATTAACTTTCCAAGTACAATACAGGATAACCATAGATAAATAGCACTTTGCCCCAAAACAAAAACCATCTGGGGTTGTTAATGGACTTTGAGCTGAACATGAATCACTAGTGTGATGTGGCCGTGAAGAAAGCTAATGTAATCTTTGGTTGCATTAGGAGAGGTCTGGCATTGAGAAGGAGGGAAGAGTTCCATTGTTGGTCACACCAAAGCTGGAACACCGTACTTTAGGTCTCAAACCCTAGGAAGACAACTGGACACTGTCCAGAGGAGGGTGAACAGTTTAGTGAGAAGCCTGGAAAACATGCTGTTGGTTGAAGGAACTGACTCCAGAAGAGAAGACTCTGCAGGACATAACAGTGATCTCACTGTCTTTAAAGGACCCTCATGTGGAAGAAGGTCTGCTTGGCTCCAAAGGGTAGAACTAGAAACAGCAAGCAGATGTAGCAGATTTGGGCCTGGTGTAATCACTGTGTCTTGCATGCAGTAGGTACTTAATAAATTTTTGTCTAATACAGGGCAATTCCTGATAACTAGAATTGTCTGATTTGGAATAATGGGTTCCAAGTAGAAATGTTTAAATCCAGCCTTAAATATTTACTGGCTGTGTGACCCTGGATAAGTTTTTGCCTCAGTTTCTCTTCTGTAACATGGAGACACAGTGGAGAAGGAAATGGCAAACCACTTTAGTGTCTTTGCCGAGAAAATCTCATGGTCAGATAGAGTCAGAAATAGCTAAACAATAAACAGAATTACATTCCCCACCCTAGAGTCTCTTAGGAATAAATCTAGCATGTCAGAGAGGAGATTCCTGAACTAAATGGCCTCTAAGGTCCCTTCTGATTCTGAAATTCTGTGAATTCAGGGTGATCTCCTTATTTTTAGTGAGGGTTGACCCTGGGGGCCACCTAGTGCTCAATAATTAATGTCTGCTTTAAAAGGAAGATTATGTCTGGGTTTGTTGGAGGACCTGTTTGGATAGACTAAGCACCCACTCTGATGGCTTTTGAAGTCTGGAAATGTTTGGTTAAGTTTTCAAAAGACTGATCATTAGTATTTCTTCCCCCTCTACCACTTCCTGGTTCCAGGGGAGATGATGAGTGCGGTGGGGGTGGGGTGGGATGAAGAGCTAAATATTCTGAGACTCCTTGTACCTCTAGCAAAAATATCCAATCAGTGTTAAGCAAGTACCCTCTTTTAGGGATACTTGCTGTGTGTGGCTTACAGCAAAGAAAAGCAAAACCCAGTTCTTACTCTGAATGATGGGTCCCCACATATCTGATTTAAATGATTTGAAAACTAACCAAAACAAAGCTGTTTACCACTGGCATTCTATCAGGCATAAGGTTATTGATTTAGCATGAAAGGAAACTTTGAAAGTCATTGTTTCTAGTCCTCTTATTTGACACAGGGAGAAATCAAGGCCCAAAGGCTCTATGACTGCACAAAAGGCAATAAATGGCAAAGTAGGAATTTGAATCCAAGTGTTCTACTCACTCATGACAAACATATTCATAAACAATAAATAAAATTACATCAATAATCAACAATGCTTATAATGATTCACTATGCTACTAATATAACTAATAACTGACCGACTGGAATTAAATGTCTTTGTGTAAATCAGTCTCCTCATCTGCGAAACGGAGCAGGGGGAATAATTGATATTTTTTCCGTTTTAATCTTATTCTATTATCAAGTCTTTTAAAGTTTTAAAGAGTTCTTTAGACTAATTTGAGCCTTGTTAACAATCCTCTGTGCTTGATGCTGCCAGTATCTCCAGGTTACAGATTAAGGGAGATCTCTGAGTCAGAGGTAATACAAGATAAATTGTGTGTGTGGGGGGGGAGTACCTTAGTGGCCCCACAACATAGCACAGGGCTTTGTGCACAGTAAGTACTTAATAAACACTTGTTGATTGATCGATTTGAACCCTAGTCCTCTGATTTACTCCAAATGATAAAGAACAATAACAACTGATAGCTCCCGGACAAGTCATTCAATTTCTCAGGATGTCAGTTTCCCCATCTGTGAAATAAACACGTCATCTCTCAATATACTTTCTAGCTCTAAAGCCCTGATCCAATTCACTTCTTGCTTTCAAGTTTTGCAAAAGTGCTTAATTTCTGCGGACTGTCTCATTTGTGCCTTGCAACGACCTTGCGAATTACTGGTATTATTGCGCCCAGCACGCGGATGAAGAAACTGAGTTTCAGAGCGGATAAGGGACTTCTTTCCAGGTCACAGGGCTCGTTAGTGTCAGAGGCAAGATTCCCAGCCCCTCGGACGGATGATGCTCGTCGGCTCGCTTTCACGGAGCATATTCCATATTCTCGGCTTTTCAATGTGACCTCCCGATGTGATTTCCCCTCACTACCTGCCTGTTCAGTTATTAACTCGCGGAGGGACATTATCTCACGCCGAAATCTGCTGGGCGCAACCAGAGCGCCTGTGACCTGCCAGCGCCTGAGAGCTATAGACGAGGCTGGCTAATGTTTAACCCGGCTTGGGCAGAGTGGAAGCTTGAGCTCGCGGCCCATGGCAGAGGATGAGGTTGCATACTAAGCACAAGCCCAGCCCCCGCCCTCCTCGCCCCCCCCTCAGCCTTTTCCCTTCCTTCGCACTCTCTCCTGCTCCTCTCCTCCCCCCACCCACCCCATCCCCTCCCAGCAGCCCCCGACTCAAAGGGAGAAGAATGAGGAGGCGAGTCCTCCCGGGCTGGCACTAGAGACAATGTGTGTCTTGTGTGAGTAATTTAGCGCGATGGCCAGTCAATCTGGTTTCTGGGCCCGCTGCCCTGACCCTCTTTAGAGCTGCTCGCTCTCTCCAGCGCAGTGTGAAACATCTCCTTTCACTGCGCTGACACTCCGCAGATTGAGACGTCAGCCGGCTCCAACTGCAGCAAATTAGCAATTTTTCTTTTGCTAATTGGAAATAAAAATGTTTGCCGAGGGACTCCTTCGTCGGAATGCAGCCTTGCGTTTCCCGAGCTCCTCCGAGGATGCTTTCAACTTTGTCCACCGCCACTTCCCGCCTTCCGAGGCACCCCCGTCCTAAAGTTTAACGACTTGTTTACAATGCGTGAACTTGGCGGGAGCATTTCCCTCTTCCACCTATCCCCCCCCCCAAAAAAAAGTACAACGGCGAGCTTAGAACTCCCAGACACCTTCCCTCCAGGTAGGGCGGGGGACCGGCTCGTTCCACTGCGTTAGGTGGTGCAAGTGTGAATTATGTACCTACTGTGTGCCAGGCGCTGGGGATATAGAGGCGAGGAGGAAGAGGAATAGAAGAAATAGAAGAGGTAGAAGAAGAAAAGAAGGAGAAGAGGAGGAAAAGGAGGAGGAGAAAAAGAAGAAGAAATAGAGGAGGAAATGAGAAAAGGAAAATGCGAAAAAGGAGAGAAGAAATAGAAAAGGTAGTAGAAGAGGAACTACAAGAGGAAGAATAAGGAGGAGGAGACATAGAAGAAGAGATAGAAGAAGAGGAGAAATAGAAGAAATAAGAAGAGGAAAAATAAGAAAAAAAGGAGAGAAGAAATAGAAGTAGTAGTAGAAGAGGAAGAATAAGGAGAAATAGAAGTAGAAAAAGAAAAGAAGAAATACAAGAAACAATAGAAGTAATAGAAGAGAAAGAAGGAGGAAGAAGAGGAGGAAGAGAAGAAGAACAAGAATAAGAAGAACAAAAGAAGAAAGTTTCCTCACATTCTCTATAAGGGAAGACTACCTGTATAATATCCAAGTACTGTGAGACAGTGGATAGGAAGCACATGATTTGGGTTCTAATCCCTGTCTTGTCACTTGCTAACTATGTGATTTTGAGCAAATCACTTTACTTCTCTCCACCTCCCTTTTGTCATAAGTAAGATGAGCCAGTTGATGGCTTCTGAGATTTCTTCTAGTTCTCAATCTAGGATCCTATAAGGACAGTAATTTGGGAATTTGAAGAGTAGGTATTAAGCACCTTCTATGTGCTGGCCATTTGTCTTAGTGCTATGGGGATAGAGAGACAAGATAAGGGAGCTTACAAACAGCATCTACACAGAGAAACAATATGTGTGTGTTCATATATTATATCCTTTCCTATTATGTTCCATTATATTAATACACAAATATATGTATATTTTGCATTTACTTACTGATGTACAAAAAGGTAGGCATATGTGAAATTTAAAAAAATAATAATAATTTCAAGAGATGGAAAAGATTCCCAAGAATCCCAAGAATGGAGAAGCACCCAGAGGGGCTCTGAAAGGGTCTGGTCATCTGGGCAGATTCTCATTTTTTTACTTCCTCACGGTCATCAGTAAGTTCTAAGAGAACTTACTCTCTCACAGGGGTCACCCCAAATCCTTTCATTCTGGCTTCATATTCACATAAAGACATCAAAGAAAGGGGGGGAAAATCCATAGAAAGGAGAGTGCAGGACAACCTTTTGCCAGTAAGAGGGATCCAGAAGGTCAGGACAGAGATGGTCAGGGGGTCAGGCCTTCCTCATCTGCACCCTGAGCTACTTCTCCAAATGCCACCTGATTGGGTCACCTGTTGTGACCTATATACAAGAGGCTGCACTGCACCTTCCCAGTGATCTGTGCCAGGAGAACCTGTGGCCAGGCCATTTTTGTTACCTTCTCCTTCTGGTTTCATCCCCAGACAATGGAGAAATGCTAGATCAAAAACCACTCTCCCATTCCCCGCACCTGCAAGAGGTGACACGAAGGGGCTTCCTGGGTCCTTCTCCATGAACATGAAACCAGAATTCATTCCTCTTAATTAGAAGAAAAAAAACACGCCATCCCCAATGACCGAGAGAAAAAGAAAAAGAAAACACTCAAATTTCAAGAAACCCAGAAGAAAATGTCTCTAAATAAGCCAAAGTGGGCGCAGTGACCTTTGCCTACAGTTGTTCCTCTGCTTCATTTAGCAATTTCAAAAACAGCTTTATAAATAAGCCCAGGCAATTAAAACAACAACCACCTTCAATTAAAAATCTTTCCCCCCTGTTCCTTAGGTGGTAGTGTACTGTTCTTCTATCTACCAGGCAGAAGGCTGGGGCCAGTACCTGCCAGCCCTGTGGTCTCACCGACCTCAGCTGGATCCCTGTTCCTCGCCTTGTTCCCGACAGGCTCCGGTCTGGTCCTGGGCAGAAACTACCCGGCTGTACATGAGCTCTGATGCTAAAGCCAGCACAGAAAGAGTTACTGGGCTCCCTCCACCTCCTCCCTGGGCCTTTTTTTTTCTGATAAAGCATTTGACAGGCATGCCTAATAATTCTTTCTGCTGAGTTTTTTTTTTCCTTTCTTGATGTCTTTATGTGAATATGAAGCCAGAATGAAAGGCTTTGGGTGACCCCCGTGAGAGAGGAAAAGTATGAACCAGAGGGGGAAAAAAGAGCGAGCTTCAGGCTCCCTGCAGAGATATAGGCATCTTCTTCAGCCGTCCACGACTTGGCTTCAGAAGGCCTTTGTACGAGAAAAAGGAATCTTCTTCACTTGGGCCACCACAAAAGGTGTTTTGTCAGAGAGGGTCTGGGTGGGGGGCTGGGGGTGGGCAGAGCGGCAGCGGCAAGGGGCTAGCCCTCGGGGCCTGCAGATGTTGGAGAGGCGTGATTTATTACTCCAGTGTCCTTCGTGGCATTTGGCTACCTTCCCAGACCCCAGCATCAGTGGCAGAGGAGGGAGGAGGAGGAGGAGGAAAAGGAGGAGGAGGAGGAGGAGGAGGAGGAGGAGGAGGAGGAAGGAAGGAAGGAAGGAGGAGGAGGAAGAGAAGAGAGGTTACAGTATAACTGAGTTATCTCCCTTGTATGGACAAGGAGGAAGAATAGAAGGGGATATGACAAAAATCTCACAAGTGTCCCCCCCAAATCTGGTGCTACACAGAAGGGCTACAGTCTCCGAGCCCTCTGAAAATCTTGTTGATGACTCAGTCTGAGTTGTTGTTGTTGTTTTTCTGAAGAATAGGGAAAAAAAAGAAGGCTTTTAAAAATTCAATGCCAGGGGTGCCCTGAATGGGAACAAGTGATAGATCAAAACCATGTGACCAGATCTTAAGCCCAAGGAGGGGGTAGGGCTTGTTTTTAAAGGTGCTGGGTACCCTTTAGGGATAGATGAATTTGGATCATAGGAGATTCTCATCTCCAAACTTTCACTGACCCAAACCAAATTTTCATCTCATTCCCCAAAGTAGATATTTCTGGTCTCTGGGTTTACTTTTTAGCTCTCATTTCCCTTTGGGATCAGGAACAGAAAAAGAGAGAGAGCTTTTTTTGCTTTTGCTTTTTTTCTTTTTCTGTTTTTTTTTTCTCATTGGGTTCTGACCTAGACAGAACCACGAGGGCTCATAAATCCAACAAGAAAAGCTACTCTCATGGGATTTGAAACTCTTCTCCCAGACCAAATAAGTTAGGATGAATTTGATGAAGCATCCAAAAAAAAAGTCCCTGGATACCTTCCTGAACTAAACAGTATCTTGGAGCCTTCTCTTTTTTCCCTTTTCTACACTTGCTGTTCCCCAAACATTTAAAGAACCCATCTTGAGTGACTATAATCCTAGATTTAAAAGCCAAAGTAAGTTTGGGGTCCTTCCAAAAAAATTCTCTGCAGAATGATTTAAACTCAGCTCCCCCCCCAAAATCTTCACCCATTCCTGAGATTGGATGGGGAATGTGAATTTGGGTTTCCCTCCTCCTTTGGAATGAGGGCACCTTAAAAAAACACACATATAACACCCCTTTGATCAGGGAGAGGGAGGAGGGAAGGGAAAATAGTTTCTTAAAATGACATTTCTGACACAAGTCTGGATGTATTTTTTTCTTTTGCCCTTGTAACATTCCAAACAGGAGCACTGCTGCAAACCAGGCCTCATTAAGTGGTGGGGGCTTTAAAATAATACCCAGTTTTTGGCTGCATTTTGTCAAAAAAATGACTAGACAGACAATAAGGAGGAGACAGAAAAAGAGGTAGTGGTGGAGGAAAGCAAGAAGTAGGGATGAGAGTGAGAGTGAGGAGGGAAGATGAAAGCAAGATTGAGAAAATGGAGAGAGGAAAGAGATTACTGGGGCTATGCCTGAAGACTGTGTGCTGTTTTCAAAATACACTCCTTGGAAACATTCCTAATGTCTGGAGACTTGTTCTCTATAAAAATCTGCCCTGGATTTTTGGTAAGTCCACAAATAGGGTGTCAGTGGCTTGTAATATGTCACTTTAGCTTTGAGCCAGGCCAGAGGAATGACAAGAAAGATGCAGACATCAGCTGGTCAACCAGCTGTTTTGCAGGTTACCAAACTTCACCCCTTACAAAAACAAATAAACAGATAAAACTGATGTGGAATCCATCTCCTGGAGCTGAAAATTAACCCAGAGAGCATTTTGTCCATCCATTTTACAGGTGAGGAAATGGAGGCATGGAGAAATTAATAGATTTGCCGATGGTTACATCAATAATAAGTGGTGAAGCTGGGTTTTGAACTGAGTTCTTATAACTGTAAATCCCATGAATATTCTTTCCCTCTGAATCATGCCTGAGAAAGTTCAAACTGCTCTGTCCTTGCACCCCTGGACCAGGGAGTCAGATCAACAGTTGGGAGTAAAAATAGGAACAACAGTCAATTTGGGCAATCACCTCCTACATGACCTTTCAAAATCCCCCCAGTTTTCAGTTTACTTTCTTGGAAAGTTTCTTTGCATGACTTTGCATGTGCCATTTAGTCCAGTGACATCAAACTACACAATAGAAATAGGAGGGGAGGGAACTAAACCATACATAAAGATCCCTGAGGTCTCCATACTGATTTAGTTTTAAAATGTCATATTATCTATACTTTATTGTGTTTTAATGTATTTTGTTAAATATATCCCAATTATATTTTAATGATTCAGACCACACTTGGAAGTGTTGTGAGCTGCTATATGTTTGGCACGTCTGGTACAATTCTTATCCAAACACTTCATAAAGAAACTGACACCCAAGGAAATGATAGTAGTTGTCCAAAATCACAGTGAGAGGAATTATTAAAGGCAAAACCAGAACTAGGTTTCTTTCCACTTTACAATGATTTTTTGTTATTCACACACTTCTGATTCTTCATGTATTTAGGGATTTCTTGGCAGAGATATGGAATGGTTTGTCATTTCCTTCTTCAGCTCATTTTTACAGATGGAGAAACTGAGGCAACATGGTGAAGTGATTTGCCTGTGATCACACAGCTAGTAAGTGTCTGAGTTCTAATCCACGAAGATGAGTCTCTTGACTCTTGGCCTGGTTCTTTAAACACTCAGAGCCACCTTTTACCATGATACTTGTCCCAATCCAAATCTTTCCCCTAGAGGGGAGGCAATGGCTTTTTTTTTGGTCTTTTTATCTCCAGCACCTGGCATAATGCCTGAGAACCAGAATGTTTTTCTTTGTTGATCCCAATTTAAAAAATCTTTGATTTGCTTGGACTCATCACAAATAATACTTTTTGCAAGAGGTGCTGAAGGTGTATTATTAACTTTTCCTAGTCTCCTACCTCCTAATGCCTCCCACAATCCTGCAGATTATCCTGAATGCACTTTGTATGGAGTTTCTTTATACATATGTGTATATATACATATATATTTATATTTACATGTTGTCTCATCTGTTAGAAAACAACCCTCTTGAAAGTAGGGGCAGTTTTGTCTCTGTTCCTAGATCTTAATACAATGCCTGTCACATAATAGGTGCTTTACATGTTTATTGACTAAAATATATTGTTTGAAATGTTGATTAACAAGTTTATTATGTTTTATGTATATTATTTATTATATATATTTATTATGTTATATGTATATGGAGCATTAGTTACATTGAATCAAATTTCTTGATTTTCTCATTTATTAGTACTCTTACAATAAGAACCAGCCAGTCAGTCAACAAGCAGTTTTTAAAGAGCTGACTAAGTGTCAAACAATGTACTAAGGATAGGATACAAAGACAATTGCTTTATACATATTTTGTAATAATGGGCATTCATATTCTTTTTTTTTTTTGCTGAGGCAATTGGGGTTAAGTGACTTGCCCAGAGTCACAGGGAGTTCATATTCTAATGTAAACTACTTTGACCCTTTCAAAACAGAGTATAAGCTCCCTGAGGGACAAAGACTATTTCATTTTTGTCTTTGTATTGCTAGCATCTAGCCCAGTGCCTAACACAAGTGGAATACATTCTCAATGAATTCTCATCTGTCTCAGTTGTCAATGATTCCCCACCCCAACATTTGTGTTGACTTATCTGTATTTTTATTGTATCTCCACTCCCCTCTTAGAATATGATTCCTATAGTGAAGGTTTATTTTGATTTTGCCTTGCACATAGTAGGTGTTTTGAATTAAATTGAACTGAGACCCATAGAGCACCATTAACCATGATTTTCATCTTGTATTTATCCAGTCAAATATCAGGACATTTTCTTCTCATCTTTCCTGGGACGGAGGACAATTTTCTTCTTAAAAATAATTTCCAGGGGCAGCTAGGTGGTGTAGAGCACCAGCTCTGAAATCAGGAGGACATGAGTTCAAATCTGATCTCACAACACTTCCTAGCTGTGTGACCCTGGGCAAGTCACTTAACTTCAATTTCCTCAGCAAAAAATAAAACTACTAATAATTTCCATTTAATCCAGCCTAGTGCAATTTTCTCCAACCAGTTTTTTTTTAAATAAGCACCCACTATGTATGCCCTAGGAATACAGTAGAAGCACATGATTAAAACTCGGATGGAGAGCAGGCAACAAGAGGGAAGCAGGTCATTCTGGGTCTTTGGAGGCCCTGTTGGATCCGGGTCTGTAGAAGAATAGCATGGATTGTAGAAGGGAGCTCAACAAAGGCTCCTGGCATCTCCCAAGTTGCCGGTGCCATCGTGGTCCATGGGGTACGTCAAGGCCGGGGAGCATCTGAGAGCAGGCTTTGTCCATTTCTGTTGACCAGACACTATTGGGGACATGGATGGGTCTGCATGGTTAATGCTTTGGAAGTGCCGCATCAGCACAAATACCTCCCCTTAACTTTTCCTTTGGATATGATGAAACATTTTTCCCATGGAAAGAAAGTGTGGTCTTTGTGAGCGGGGCCGGCCCGGCCCAAGTTACAGTAAAGGTTAATCCCAAACAAGAGACAAGAAGAAGGAGACAAAGACCATCACACAGTCCACTCTTCAATGGATGTTTTCATAAATGTATGAATAATTTAAATTATCATTGCCGAGTATTTATTCGAGTGTTTCAGGGGGAAAAATGCCTCCTCTTTTTTCTCCCTCGATTCTTTTCATTTTTGTCTCATCTCTTTTATGTGCTGCCTCGGCTGTTTCTGGCCATGTGAATCAGTGTGGGGAACAATGGGATGGAAGAGGGCTGAGGGGGCAGCCGAAGAAAGCCAGCCTTGTTGTGCACTCCGTGCCTTGACGTTGATTAATGAGGGTGCGGACATGGGCAGAATCTGTGAGAGAGGAGGGGAAATTGGAAGACCTGAGGGCACCCGAAGAAGGAGGGCAAAAAGATGACAGAGGGAGGCCATGGAGAGACCAGTGACTCTGTGTCAGACAGGGAAAGGACATGGAGAGGAAGTGCAGTCACTCGGGGCCAGCCACCCCCGAGGCGCCCACTGGGGCTCCTTGGGATGGCATGGGTGGCGCGATGGGCAGGGCAGCTTGAGCTGAGACAAAATGAGTTCGGCTGCTCAAGTGATTTTTCCCCATGCAAAACTATGGTGCTACCTAGTTCCGGATGGGCTACTGGCCACCTATTGCCTCCAGGATCACTTTGCGTTGAAAACCCTAACAACCTCTCCTGATGTCCTACGTGCAACCCCTTTACGCACTGTCCACTCACAGTAACTTTCTTTCTTGCCATCTCTCACATACAACATTCTGTGACGTTTCATAGGGCACCTTTCCCATCCACCCCTCTTCCTCTGCCTGAAATATGCCCATTTCTCATCCTTGCCCCCTTAGAATTCTTAAGCTTTCTAAATGCCCAATTCAAATGTCACCTGTTACATGCCTTCTGCTACTCAGTCCATGAAATCACTGCATTTAATGGCTATGTGATACAATGTAAACTCAGAAAGGGAAAGGATTGTTTCCTTTCTTGCAGTTTTCCCTGGATTCAGTCAAATGTTAGGCATACAGTTGGGGCTTAATGAAGGATTGCTGATTGATTAATACACAGATGAGGAGAAACAGAGAGCTCAGTAATCGGCGGAGAGAATTAAATGAGCATAAGTAACTGCTTTAGATCTTTGAGATCCCCCAAACACTAAGATTTCCCCCTCCTCAAATGACCATTATTTGTTTTTCTTATTAGCTATTATATTCACCCCCTTGTAGAAAGTAAGTTCCTTGAGGGTAGAGATCATTTTTGTTTGCTTTCACATCCCCAGGGCCTAACACCTTACATTGCCAGCATTCAATAAATGTTGGATTAGATAGGTTTTAGAAGTGTCTTAAAAGTCCTGTCTTGCTTGGGCACTCACAGTGTGGGAAATACATAGAAATAGATTTATATGGTGCTTTAAGTTTCCAAACACTTTATTCGAATTACACAACTACTTAGAGTACCACAGGTATGATTCTCATATATAGAAGCAGTTTGGTGGTGCATTGGTTAGAGTATCAAATCTTGTAAGTCAAGAAATCCTCAGTTCAAATCCAGCCTCTGATCCTAACAGAATGACTCCGAGCAACTGCTCACTTAACAGTCTGTCTGTCTGTCTGTCTCTCTCTGCATCAGTAAATGGGGATAATAATAGCAACTATTTCCCAGGGTTGTTGTGAGCATCAAATGAGATATTTATAAAGTACTTTGCAAATTTTAAAGTGCTATAAAAATACTAACTCTTGATCCAACCATTCTCAAGAGCAATATGGAACTATGCCCAAAGGGCTATAAAACTGTACATACCCTTTGATCCAGGAGTGTCTCTACTAGTTCTGTGTCCCAAAGAGATAATAAAAAAAAAAGATCATATGTGCAAAAATGTTTGTAGCAGTCCTTTTTGTAGTGGCAAGGAACTGGAAACTGAGTGGATGCCCATCAGGTGGAGAATGGCTAAATAAGTTAGGGTATATGAATGTTATGGAATATTATTGTTCTATACGGAACAATAAGCAGGATTATTTCGAAAGGCCTGGAGAGACTTACACGAACTGATACTTAGTGAAGTGAGTAGAACCAAGAGAACATTGTACACAACAACAGCAAGATTATACACTAATCAATTCTGATGGATGTGGCTCTTTTCAACAGTGAGGTGATTCATACCAGTTCCGAAGATTTTGTGATGGAGAGAGCCATCAGCATCCAGAGAGAGGACTATGGGAACTGAATGTGGATTACAACATAGTATTTACACCTTTTTCATTAGTGTTTGCTTGCATTTTGTTTTCTTTCTCATTTCTTTTCCTTTTTGATCTGATTTTTCTTGTGCAGCATGATAATTGTGAAAATATTATAGAAGAATTACACATGTTTAACATATATTATATTACTTCCCATCTAGAGGAGGGAGTGAGGGAAGGGAGAGAGGAAAAAATTCGGAACACAAGGTTTTGAAAACTATGTATGCATGTGTTTTGAAAACAAAGAGCTTTAAAAAAGAAAAGAAAGAAAAATATCTATTAAAAATGCTAGCTCTTATTATCTTCATTTTATAGACAATACAACTGAGCCTTATAGAGTTAGTAAGTTCTTCAAGCATGATGGAACTCAATTCTTCCTGCCCCCAGCCTGGTATTCTTTCCACTACTTCTTGTTGCCTCTCACATGCTACATTGTACCTGATAACCTATGAGCTAATTATACCCCTAGTAAAAGTGCCTACCATGTGCCTACCATTTTTCTAAGCAATGGAAATTCAAAGGGAAAATAAAATAAAAGAAATTCTATTCTCTCAAGGAACTTACATCCTCCTCACTAGGAGAGGGAAATATTACATCTTCAGTCTGTTCATAGTCAAGTAAATAGGAATTAATTTCAACAGAGAATAATCAAAAGTGAGATCAGGAAATTCAGTTCAACTCTTTCATAGAAGTCATCATCTTTCATAGCAGAGAAAATAATAGATTTAGATCTAGAAGTGATATTAGGAATCATCTATGCCAAATTTGGGCAACTGACAACCAAAGAGATTTATAATTGATCTATGCCCCATATGTATAGCTAAGAATTGAGCATAGATAGTTGGACTCTAGTCAGCTGCTTGTTGTTAAATGTTTAACAAATGGCACTCCAAAAGAAAAAAAAAGTAAGACAGACACACTTTTAAGTTTAATTTGCATTATTAATATTTTCACTATCATGTTCTCAAGTCTTAACAATTAACGAAACAATTACTCAAGTCCTGATTTTTAGCAGTTGCTAATTTTTGAGGTGTAAATGTTCCCACTGAAAATTTTACAATCTGCTCTCAAGAATCATTAAGAATTCTAGACCATCTCTGTGCTTCAATACACAAAACCTTCATGGACACCCATCTTGGACTCATTAAAGGGGCAGAACAGAGTACCAGCCATGAACGAAGTATATAGGGAAGAATGCTCAGGAAGATTTGTATAAATGGATGCACTGACATATAAAGAATCTGGAAAGCAGCATACACAAAGACTTTGACATTGATCATGTAAAGAGCAACAACAGAACCAAATACTATGGAATCATAATGATTAAGCTCATCCCAGAAGAGGGAAGACAAATGTATCTCCTTTGCTTCTATGGAGAGGTAAGGGGCTACGGATATGCAATATCTTATACACAGTCAGACTTGGCTGGTTTTGTTGAATGTCTTTTTAATTTCTTTTTTTTTATTTTAACAACAACAGCAATGAATTCCTGGAAAAGGGGAGAGAAAAAGAGACAGACAGACAGACAGACAGACATGGGGGGAGGGAGAGAGAAAGAAGTTAACACTAAAGAAGTTTTTAAATTATCCTGATTATAGCAGCTGGCATATACATAGTACTCTAAAATTTATGGAATATTTCACAAATATCTCACAATCTTGGGGAGGGGAGATACCATGGGTATTATATTCTATTTACACTATATCTTGTATGTACTATTTTCACCTGTTGTCTCCCCTATTAGAAAGGGGATTCCTAAGGGCAGGGAACATATTTTGGCCTTTCTTTATATCCTTAGGATAGCATCTATACAGAATAGATGCTTAATGGGTGTTTGTCTCATATTAGGGTTAATGCTTGACCTGTTTTCTTAGTATAGGGAACTCCCAGATTAGATGAATCCCTCTGTTAAATCAGATGAGCCTTTGCCTTGAACTCTTGATTTCGGAGACTAAATGACTTACCCAAGATCACACAGTCCGTGTCTGTCAGAGATGAGACTTAACCCCTTTCTTCCTAATTTCAAAGCCAATTTTCTAGCCGGGCTTGCTCTCATCCCCTTGTTTCACAGATGACGATTGAAGATGTTCCCAAAGGAGCAAGTATTGAAGGAGGAATTTAAATTCTGTTCCTCTGATACTAAGTTTGACACATGTTAATACCATGCTGCCTCTCCTCCAGAGGGAAGGTTACAGAGAAGAGGAAGAGGAGGGAAGAGATATTTTAGTTATAGGAACCCTACTAAGACCTACTTTGTCAAAGTATCTAATTTCTACATTTTTTTCAGTCACTGTGACTAATCAGTTTATTGTTATTGAATCATTCCAGTCATGTATGACTCTCCATGTCCCCATTTGAAGTTTTCTTGGCAGAGATGTTGAAATGGCTTGTTCATTTTACAGATGAGAAAACTGAGGCAGACAAAATAAAGTGACTTGCCCAGAGTCATACAGCTAATCAGTGTCTGGGATTTGAATTCAGGTCCTTCTGACTTCAGGGCCAGTATTCTCTCCACTGTGTCATCTAATTAGCACAGCCTAATGAATATTGTGATGGACCAAAACACAGAAATATCTGGATTTGAATTCTTCCTCCTTGGTAGCCTGTGAGCTAACTATCTCTGAGCAGGAGACTTCTACTCTCATGTCAGTTTCATCATCTGTCAAATGGGAACACTAATGGCAAAATAACATACTTCAAAGGGTTGTTCTTTATTGTGTAAAGAGTTTTGAAAATATTAAGCCATTTATTGACAATTATTGTCCTTATGATCATTCTCTTCACGTCTCACTTTCTCTTTAAATAAAGCATGGGTTATAATAAATTATTTCTCTAATTCTATGTCCGTGGAGATCTGGGCTATGAAATGGTGATGATAATATTTGTGCTGCCTCCTTCGTAGGGTTCTTTGGAGGACATTGCTTTGTATATCTAATGTAGCAAGCATCTAGGGCATGAGAGCTCCAAACAAGCCCCAAATAGGAATTATCTTTACAAAAGACAATATGATTTAGTGGATAAAATGCTGGAATTAGCATCAGGAAGACCTGTATTTGAATCCTGCCTCAGATATTTACTAACTCTGAGTACCTGATTAAATCACTTCATCTCAGCCTCAGTTTCCTCATCTGTATTATGGGGATAAAAATGCTGGTACTAATCTACTTTACACATTTTATTTATGTTGGGATGCAAATGCAATAACATATGGAGTTTTTGCAAACCTTAAGACTCTACAGAAATGTCATTTTAAAATTATTATTATTAAATTATTACATATTTAAATTATTTTAATTGATATGCTTTACTCTATAGAATATATTTGCAATTTTCCCCTCAAAATACTGTGTAATTATTTGTTGGCCAAAGGTTATGAAAAGTCATCATTTGAAAGGCCTCAGACTTGGAATTAAAATATCAGCTGGGTGACTGTGGTCAAATCATTTCAGTTTCCTCATCTGTACAATGGGAATAATAATGCTCAACATCACCTACTGTGTTCCTCCCACAGCTCCTGTAAAGAAATGTCTTTCTAAAGACATTCTTTAAGCACTCTAGCTATCCAAGCTATTATCATGACTATTTCTGAACTCGTTATGTTCCTGACAAGTGTTTTGCTCTGTCGATTGGCATTGTGTGGTTGAAAAAATAAATTCTGTATTTTTAATGGAAGAGAAGTGGGGGGAGAGGGAGAGAGGGAGAGAGGGAGAGAGGGAAAGAGGAAAAGGGCAATGTAGACCTTTGAACTTGCGGTCAGTAAGATCTTACTAACTGAGCTCTATTCTTGATTGGGTACCTGTTCCTATAAGGTCCTTCCTAGCTCTAAATTCATGATCCCAGGTTTAGTATTTAGGAAGCCCTTTTAAAAAGCAGACAGGCAGGCAATGGATGCCTGTTTAGAAAAGGAAAACGTTTTCCTTATTTGTTACATTCAGTGAGATGCCATAAACTTTTTTTTTCTTTTAATGGCAAAAACACACATTGCACAGAGAAACACTGATCTCCCTGGAGGGAGCTCGTCCTCTCCAGAAAACAATGGCAGTTCTATGCAAAAGGCCCATGGAACTCCAGATGGATCTGACCTAGCGGTCAAATGGAAATCAGACATATGTATGTTTGGTCACTGCCCACCTGTGCAATTTCCTTGGGTTCACTGACCAGTGGCCCTCTCCACAGGCATGTTTGTGAGTTAATGGTCCAGACCTTGTTACATCGATAATGATCTGGAATGACAGATTTCATGGAGGGTGTTGTGGTCTGTTGGGAGAAAGCCTTGCCTCACGATGCAAAGCCTGGGGTGATATTGTCCCGCCAATGTCCTTGGCTTCTTGGATGACCTTGGACAGAGGCTTATTTGCCTCTGTTTTTCAACTATTCCATCTGGAGAAGGGAAACCTGGAGAATGGAGAGCTAATTTAGAGTGATTCAAAATGGAGAGCCATCCAAAACTGGAATGGATTTCCTCTTCAGTCACATTCTATGTCAAGAATGAATCATTAATAGAATCATGGATTTTGAAACTGGAAGGAAGTTTAGAAGTCATTGGGTCGATATTCATTTTACAGATGTGGAAAGTGAGGTCCAGACTAATATAGTTGGTAAGAGTATAGAGGTTGAAACTCTCAGCTGGTTTTCCATCGAAGCACTATCTAAACTCAACCCTACCTTTTTCTGCCTTGAGGTCAGATGTGTGTTCAGGGTATGGACTTACACTTCAAGAAACTGGAAAGGGCAATTGAGCAGAAGATGAAGTAGGCTTATCTCAAGAATGAAAACTGCAGATAGACAAACTTATTTGATGTCAGGAAAAAATACGCTCAACAAACAGAACTATTCAAAAGTAGAATGAGGCTGCTTTGGGAGGTAGCTGAGTCTCTTTCACTGAAGGTATTGAAGCTAAGCTTGGATGACTAATTGCTGGTACAGTTAGGACCAGATGACCTCTAATGTCTCTTATAACTCAAAGATACTGTATTCTATAACCATGAGCCCAAGTTGAGTCCTGGAGTGATCTAGCATGTTCAATAATACAGGTACTTCGAGCTCTCAGGAAGAAACACTTTCTAAATTCCAAGTTCTATTAACACATGCCATTTTCAACAACAATAATGCACTGTAGAGATGCCTACAGAAAACAGCTTCCAGACACCTGAGCCCCAAATTAAATGAAAACAGATTTTTTTTGTCCTTAAAAACACACACACACGAACCTGTCATGTGCAATTAACTCTCCAAAGTTGGAATACAATACAACTAACAAACATAACACAAGCAACAACACTATACCAGTGACAAAGTTGAGTGACAAATTACAGCTCTCTGGAGTGTCTCTAATTACAGCAAGGGAACAAAAGGACCTTAACCACCTCTCTTCTCAACATTCTCTCTCTCTCTCTCTCTCTCTCTCTCTCTCTCTCTCTCTCTCTCTCTCTCTCTCTCTCTCTCTCTCTCACACACACACACACACACACACACACACACACACACACACACACACACAGAGTCATGGGCTGCCATTCTAAAAAGTCAAAATAATTTCATCATTGATGGAAAAACTGGCCATCCCAATTCATTAATAGTTGGTGATATCCTACCCCCTTCAATGTATAATATATCAGCTGTGGTCCCCTTCAAAAATGAAGAACAAACAATAATAATAATAGGGGTCCAACAACTAGTTATTCATTTGGGATAGGGGAAGGGGATTGCTATCTTTAAATTTTAAATAAAAACCCTTTAAAAATTAGGATATATAATGTATAATCTACAGAAACTTTAGTGAGCCACAGTGGAAGGGACTGATTTCAGACTGAAGATCTCTTTCTATACATGTCTATCTGACTTTTACCTGGCAGATCTTATATAGGACTTCCCTTAGGATAGAGAATTATACAGGGAGACATCCCTATCCAGGCAGTGGAATTTATTTATGAACAGTTTTGTTAATGAAAAGATCCATGTAAAGGGGAAGGTTGGCATAGTGGCAAGTTCACTAAAGTCTATCATAATGCCCAACATATACTAGGTATTTAACAAATGCTTGTTGACTGACTGAATGATTGAAGACTTTATAAAGTTATGCTAAACATCAAGAGAATTGTATAGCCAATGACCATAACAGAAAAGAAATTAATACTAAAAGACATGAGAATTTTGGCCAACTAATAATGAAAATTACTTCTCTTTTCTTATGAAAGTGGTGTACTACTGTGTTGAATTAAGTATACTTTATTACAAATGATAGATCATTATAAAAGATGATTCCTCCCCATCCTCTCCCTCTCCCCCATAGCTATGCTTTGTTACTGGGGAAGGTTGGGGTAGAGTCAGGAGGAGATAATTAGGAAATGACAGCAATGGAAAAAAAAACATGCAATTCAATAAAACTTTTTTTTGAGTTATGAATCTGGTATCAGGAGAAATTTTAGTATACCTCTGAAACTTCTACCTGTGTGAGATCACCTAAGCTATCTAAGATTCATCTTTAAAATGGGGAGAATATTACCTTTAACATTTAACTCACAGGGTTATTGTGTGACTCCAGTGAGATGATGTAAAACTGAAAACACTCTAAACAAATATCAGCCAGTATTATGTAATGGATATATAGTTTTCAAGAAAAAGTCATTGAACAGAGGCTTCCCATCCCCTCCTCCTCACTCCCAGTGGAAAACTATGCTAGCTTCATTTAAAAAAAATTAAATGGAATATACCTGAACATCATTCTTTGACACTACTGTTTAAAAGGGAAAAGCAGGAAATTAGACATGGAGGAGGGAGGAAATAAGATATTGCTAAACATAAGTAGCTGTGTAATGGGTTGGGAAGAGGAGAAAAGATTTTGGATGGGAGCCCAAAAGGCATTTGTTTCATTAATTTTATTTTATTCTTGTAAATCTGTAATAAAAACAACAGGGGGGGGGAGAAAATCCACAGATATAATTTTGTATCCTTCACAGAACAGATTTGCAATGCCCTGAGAAGATGAATGAACTCCTAACTAAAATGTTTTATAGTTAGTTACCTAATCCCTACACATTGCTCCTCACTCTTTCTGGATAGTAAAGGAGTCCGAGGAAGTCAAAGACTGAATAGTTAGAGGAGAGTCATTATGGGTCCTGAAGAACAGATGAAACATACATCAGTGCAGTCAGCAAAGAGGGAGGGGATGGCTGTCTACATTGTGGCACATAACTATTGTGTGGACTATTTTTATTCCTTTTCTATGTTAAATAGGAGGGTTCAAAATTTTAATATCCTGAAATTACTGTCTTTTGTTTTTGTTTTTAAAAGCGTCGATAAAGTTTACTTTTTAAGGAAGGTAGGAAGCAAGGAATGAAAGAAAGAAAAAGAAAAGGAAGGAATAAAGGAAGGAAGAGAGGGAGGGAAGGAGGGAGGGAAGAAAAGAGGGAAGAAGGGAAGAAAGGAAAGAAGGAAGGAAGGAAGGAAAGGAGGAAGGGAGGAAGGAAGGAACGAAGGAAGGAAGGGAGAGAGGGAGGAAGGAATGAAGGAAGGAAGGAAGGAAGGAAGGAAGGAAGGAAGGAAGGAAGGAAAGAAGGAAGGAAGGAAGGAAGGAAGGAAGGAAGGAAGGGAGGGAGGGAGGGAGGGAGGGACGGAGGGAGGGACGGAGGGAGGAAGAAAGGAAGAGGGGGAAGAAAGGAAGGAAAGAAGGAAGGAAATAGGGAAGGAGGGAAGGTCTTCCTTAAGGAAAGTGTCTTTTGAGCTAAGCCCTCTTCTCTTTCTGCCCACCTCCTCCCCCACTTGCCAAATTGCTGTACTCTCCAGTTAGCCTCCATATCCATTCCCAAATTAAAACGAGTGTTTCCCATCAGCATTTGGTCCTCTTGCTCTAGGCACCCCTCCCCACCATCCCCCTTTGGGTCAGCAGCAGCACCCCAGGGCCTGTCAGAGCTTTTCTCCCCCAGCATCCCTTGCTTTGGCCAGGGCAACCAGTTCATGGAGATCACCTGAAAAGGCGCCCCCGAGGGTGACCTGAGCCCCAGAGCTCTGGAGGGAGCAAATGAGGAGCTTAACTGGTGCAAGACTGGAATAAAAAAGGAAAGAGAGAAAAGGGAAGAACAAAGCTTGCGTCCAATTTGCTCTTTTCGGCATTGTAAAAACTGGCCCGCTTCCCAGTATATCACTCTGGCATTGAATGAGCTCAATTGCAGGGCTGTTCCTCGCCAGCCCTGATGGGCTTCCATGGGAAAGTGAATGGAGTGCAAATTAGGCAAAGTCTTCAGAAGCTTTTTCACTGTCACTCCCAAGCTGACAGTCCAAAAGCAAAATGAGGATTAATAAGTCTAAAGAACTTTCTCCATTATCAAAGCAAGGTTAGGAAACTATTTATCGTTCCCCCTTTTTTCATGTTTCATCCATTTTGCCTACTGTGGTGAAGCATTTCAAGAAGAATGAAACAACACACTCACTCACTCCACTCACTCAGCCCTGGCTCAACCAAGTCGGAGCAGCCGGGCTAGGCTGTGCACCCATGGGGCAGGGAAGGGGGGGAAGGCTGGGTTATTTCACAAGTCAGTCACTTGATAAACATTTATTAAGCTCCTACCATGTGCCAGGTACTGTGCTAATCACTGAGGACACAAATCAGTCTGTTAACAAATTTTTGTTAAGCACCTACTATGTGCCAGGCACTGTGCTAATCATTGGAGATACACATCAGTCCCTCAACAAACATTTATTAAGCACTTACTGTGTGTCAAGAGCTGGGCTAATAATCACCGGGGATAGAAATCAATTTGTCAAAAAACATTTATTAAGCACTTACTGTGTGCCAGGCACTGTGCTAATAATTCCTGGGGATACTCTGTCAACAAAATTTAGTAAGCTCTTACTATGTGTCAAGTACTATGTTAATGATAGGATACAAATCAGTCTGTTAACAAACATTTATTAAGCACTTACTGTGTGCCAGGCACTATGCTAATAATCCCTGGGGATACAAATCAGTCTGTCAAACTTTTGCAAAGCACCTACTATGTGCCAGGCACTGGAGATACGAATCAGTCTGTCAAGAAACATTGGCATTACTATGATACATTACTATGTATCAGAAGCTGGGCTAATAATCCCTAGGGATATTCTGTCAACAAAATTTATTAAGCTCTTACTATGTGCCAAGTACTATGCTAATCATAGGATACAAATCTGTCTGTTAACAAAGTTTTATTAAACACCTACTACGTGCCAGGCACTGTGTTAATAATCCCTGGGGATACAAATCACCCGCCAACAAAATTTATTAAGCTCTTACTATGTGTCAGGCACTGAGCTACTCACTGGGGATACAAATTAATTTGTTGACAAACATTTGTTAAGTTCTACTGGGGATACAAATCAGTCTGACGACAAACTTTTGCTAAACACCTACTATGTGTCAGGCACTGTGCTAAGTGTTGGAGAAAGACAAAAGATACTCATCTTTGTAAGAGCTTTGAAAGAAATTATAATTTCCTAGATTTAAATCTGAATAGTCTCTTCAGAGACTATTTAAACCAATGATGAATGGGAAAATCAAGGCCCTGAGAGATGACTGACCCATAGTTATGCACATAATAAGTATTAGAGGCAGCATTTGAATCCAGGTCTTTTGATTCCAGACCTATAAAATACCCAGGGGGCCGGACATGGTAATTCTACCATTATGTCAAAGCCAAAGACAAAAGATGGGTCTATATTGGTGGTCAAGTTCTAAACTCTAAGAATGGGAGATGACGATATGAGATATATAGCATTGTGCTTAGAGCCCTACAAAGACCCAAGTTCAAATAATGACCTTTCATATCTTGACCTGACATTTAAGACCTGTGTGATCCTGTGAACCTCAGTTTCCTAATCTATAAAATGGAAATAATACTATCTATAGTGTCTACGTTATGGAATTATTGGTAATTCAAAATAGATAATATATACAAACTGTTTTGCAAACCGGAAAATGTTATTGAAATGTCACTTATTCAATCCAGCAAACATTTATTAAGTATATGCTACTTGAGAAACAATGTGATGAGGATATGAAAACAAAACAAAAAATCCCTTAAGTAGTATCTTATAGTAGAGGAAGGGAATGGGAAGGATGCAACATGTACACTAGTAAGTGAAACCAAGTATTTCAAGAGGAACAGAATACTAATAATTTAGGAAGCTAGGAAAGATCCCATTTGGGTAAAGAACACAAACAATAATGATAATAATATTAAATAGCATTTATCTAGCACTTCTAAGATTTAGAAAGTGCTTTATAAATATGATCTATTTGATCTTCATGACAATCCAGGCAGGTATGTGCTGTTATTATCTCCATTTTACAGATGGGGAAACTGAGGCAGGCAGCATCATACTCAGAAGGATATTTTGGAGATTTCAAGAGGTATATGGACACAAATGAGGAGTGCATTTCAGGCTTGGGATCAACCTGTGAGACACTATGGAAATGGGCAATGACTGTAACAATTGTCAAATAATGTCCACTGAAACTCATTGGGTGACTAAATGCTTACTTGCAGATGACAGAAGGGAAAAGCAAAACCTTTTAACTTGAATTTTGTTCTCAGAGAAAGAGAATTAAGCCTCATGTCCAAACCAATGAAGCATGTTCTGGATCCAGGACCTTAGTAGTAGCTCTCTGAATGAGAGATTCAGAAAGGTAACCAAGCCGGAGGCTGGTGTTATGTTAAACCCATCTGGGTTGGTGGAGATAACCTTTTTCTGACTGAAGTTTCAGAGGTTTGCTAAGCTACATGAGGGTGCATGTCATCAGAGACAGGGTATTTCCTTGGGTACTCCTCTACCACAGAGTATTTATTTCTGACCCATCAGGAGTAAAAGGCTGTTATTCTTTAGAGCTTGGCATAAGCCAGTTTGCTCTCTACCTTCTTAGCTGTTCCTCTTTTTAAGGTTCAGGTCAGTGTTGCCTAAATCCAATTCAGAACAACAATACTCATCCTTCACTTATCTCTTGGTACTTCTGTCTCCATGTTGATGTCTTTGTTCCTATATCTGTCTATCTGTCTTTCTCTATTTCTGTCTTTCCTCAGTGTTTTCATTTCTGTTTCTCTCTTCCCTTTTTCTCCTCTATTTCTCTCTTCTCCCTATTCTCTTTTATTCCTCCCTTTATCTCTTTCTCTGTCTCTGTCTCTGTCTCCTTCTCTGTCTCTGTCTCTCTCCTTCTCTGTCTCTGTCTCTCTCTGTCTTTCTCTCTCTGTGTGTGTCTCTCTCTCTTTCTCTCTCTCTTTCTCTCTATCTTTCTGACATTTAGGGACATTTTAGTGAATAACTTGTTTTTTTTTTTTATAATATGGAATAATGGGGAGAGAGTCAGCCTTGAAGCCAAGGTTCAAGTACTGCCTCTGATATATATTACTCAGACTGCCTATATGACCCTGGCAAGTTACTTAATTAACTTATTTAATATTTCTTAAAACTTAATTAGAATTCTAACCATAAGCTGTGCAGTCTTATATAAGACTATAAGTGGCTGAGAAGGTGCTAACTTACATTGAAGGGGTTTTCTTACCTCAGAGTTCCTTACACGAATAAAATCCCAAATTCAATCCCTATCTTCATTATTAGAAAGTATTTTCCAGGTGCTCCAAATCACTATTGATCAGAGAAATGCAAATTAAGACAACGCTGAGGTACCACTACACACCTGTCAGATTGGCTAAAATGACAGGAAAAGATAATGATAAATGTTGGAGGGGATGTGGGAAGACTGGGACATTGATGCATGTTGGTGGACCTGTGAATGGATCCAGCCATTCTGGAGAGCAATTTGGAACTATGCTCAAAAAGTTATCAAACTATGCATACCCTTTGACCCAGCAGTGTTTCTATTGGGCTTATAACCCAAAGAAATCATAAGAGAAGGAAAGGGCCCCACATGTGCAAGAATGTTTGTGGCAGCTCTTTTTGTAGTGGCTAGAAACTGGAAACTGAATGGATGCCCATCAATTGGAGAGTGGCTGAATAAATTATGGTATATGAATGTTATGGAATATTATTGCTCTGTAAGAAACGACCAGCAGGACGATTTCAGAGAGGCCTGGAGAGACTTGCATGAACTGATGCTGAGTGAGATGAGCAGAACCAGGAGATCATTGTACATGGCAACAACAATACTATATGAGGATCAGTTCTAATGGACATGACTCTCTTCAACAATGAAATGCTTCAAACCAGTTCCAATTGTTCAGTGAAGAGAGCCATATACACCCAGAGAGAGGGATGTGAAATGTGGACCACAACATAACATTTTCATGTTCTCTATTGAGGTTTGCTTGCATTGTATTTCCTTTATCAGATTATTCTTTCTTGTAGATATGATTTCTCCTGCACAAAAAATGATGCAATAACTATACATATATTCGATTTCTTAAGTATTCTAACATAATTATCATGTAGTGGATATCCTGCCATCTAGGGGAGGGGTGGGGAGTAGGGGGGGAAATTTGTAACAGAAAGCTTTGTAAGGGTTAATGTTTAGGAATTACCTATACATATGTTTTGCAAATAAAAAGTATTAATAAAAAAAGAAAGTATTTTCCTTAAATGATGTCTCCTTTGTACATAATCGCCCTTTGTTCTACCTTCTAGGGCCAAGCAGAACAAACTGAATCTCTTTTCTATATACAAGTCCTTCAAATGCTCAAAGACAGTCATCAAATCTCTTCCCATCCTCCCCTGGGTCTACTTTCCTCCAAACTAAACACCACCAGTTCCTTCAATCCATCTTCATATGGTCTGAACTTGAGGCTCTTCCACTTCCTGGTGGCTATCCTCTGGATGATCTACAATTTATCAATTTTTACATATGATGGCTAGAAAGAAATATATCATTCCATATGCTGCATGACCATGACAAGGTACAATGGCATTGTTACCTCCTGATTCGTACCTCTCCAAAAGTAGCATGAGATCACATTGGATTTCAAACTACCAGGGAATCTAGTTCCTCCATAGCAGGTCAGTAGTTAATAATTGGTTGGATTAGGGGACATGTGCAGAAAGCCTCACTTTTATGCTGGGAATATCAGGTTCAATTGATATTAATTGGCGATTCAACTGTTTAATGATGATGGAATAGACAACAGATTATTTGAGTAGGGTGGGTGGTTGCCAAGAAAGCAAACTGGAATCAAACAGTGCCCAGGTGCTGCCCACAAATGTATAAATTATGAATTTCACAGCGAATATTTGAGAATAGCATCATCTGGTTTATTAGTTCTGGCCTGGGAATGTTTTATTACAAATATATTTTGTTTCAATATAAATCTGTTGATTTAAACTCTTTGGGGGTGTTTTATAAAGCAATAACTTAAGTTATCATTGCTACAAATCGAGGCCAAATTTACGGAGGTCCATAAAATGTGTTCTAAGAAATTGACTTTGGTCTGGCTTCAAGTCAGCCTGAGAATGTGTACAGTGTGCAGCGTCAATAGGTAAATCAACCCTGTGGAATAGCAGCCAAGAAAAGCCATATGATTTCCGGGAGAATAAAGAGAGGCCCTAGTGTCTCAGTGGAGAAAGGTGGTGGTCCCTGTCCTTCTGCATTCTCCCTTCTTAATTCTATTCCCTTCCCTCTGTTAATTACCTCCTGCTTATTCCTTTTCTTCTCATATATTCCTATTTTATAGCTGACTTTGCATATACTTGTTTGCATGTGTTTCTCATGCTACAAATTAAGCTCCTTGAAGACAGGATCCGTCCTTTGCCTTTCTTTGCTATTTCCAGGCCTTAGTATAGTGTCTGGCACATAGTAGGAACTTAATAAATGCTCATTGATTAATTGAGTGATTGTCTCAGTCATACCCCTTCTGGAGTTTTGATTTAGGGAAACACAATTTAAGAGGGACCTTCATTAGCTGGAGGGAATCCAAATTCAAGCAATACGGCCAATGAGATCATGAGAGTGATGTCTTGACTTGTGCGTGAATTGGATTTAAGTGAGACAGATCTACATAAAGATTGGTTAAAAGAACTGGGCAGCTTCTAAGTCTGGAGACAAGATCACAGAAAACTTAGAGGAAGAAGGGAACACAGGGATCATTTCTTCCAAGCCTCTCATTTTATAGAAGAGGAAATGGAAATCTAGACAGGTTAAATAACTTGCCGGGGGCATGAGGATTGCCCAAGGCCATATTGGTGGAAGGGACATGATGACCATCTCCACATCCACATAAATGACTTTCATGTGGAAACAGAGCTAGGCTTGTCCTGCTGTGCTTCAGAGAGCAGAATGAGGAACAAGGAATGGAAAAAGCAAAGAGAAAAATGGATGGCTGATGTCAGGAAAAACTTCCTAACAAAGGAAGGTCTTGCCAAGTGTGCTGAGCTGCTTGAAAGGTGATAGTTCTCCCTCATTGGAAATCTCCAAACAAAGACTGGATAATCACATGCCAGGAACACTGAGGCCTCTAGAGAGAAAGGTTACCTATCCTGCCCAAGGTCTTATGGCTAGTAATTATCATAGCTGGAATTCAAATTGAGGTCTTTTGATACCAAATTCAGGATCCTTTCTGCTGTGCCATGGAAATTTCATGTTAAAGAACTTAAGATCTGCATCAAGGTGATGAAGAGGAAAGAGTATCAAACCTGGAGTCAGGAAGATTCATCTTCCTGAATTGAAATCTAGCCTTGGATGCCTATTAGCCATGTGACTCTGGGTAATAACCCTGTTTACCTCAGTTTCCTCATCTGTCAAATGAGCTGGAGAAGGAAATAGCAAACCACTCCCATAGGTTTGCCAAGAAAATTTCAAATGGGATCATGAAGAGTCAAAAACAATTGAAAAATGAGTGAAAAGTAAAAATAATTTTATAATCCAACTTGTTTTGAGCCCAAGTCTCTGAAATCATTTTCTGGCTATGGCTCCTTCTCTTGACTCCTTTGTCTTCCTTCTCATCTAAAATTATAGAATGTCAGAAGCAGAAGGGATGGAAAAAAGAACATTGAGTCCAATCCATGCCAGATAAGAATCTTCTTCATGATGCTTTTTCATAGCAAATCTCCAAACCTAGAATGATTTCTCTGCTATCTCCTCCAACCCCACCCTAAATCCTGCCCTCTGATTTTTGAAACAAACTTCCCCATCATTCTTCTTAGACCAGTACCTAGGAGTGAGGATTCTAAAGTGCACTGAAGTCACTGAATCAGAAAATCTTAGAAAAAGAAATGGATCTTAGACGTCATTTAGTACACAACCACTTGCCCAAGGTGGCTGACATGGGGCATTACACTCGATGGGGTCTTAATAATTTTATTTGAAGGGGCAGCTAGGTGGCGCAGTGGTTAGAGCACCAGCCCTGAAGTCAGGATGACCTGAGTTCAAATCTGGTCTCAGACACTTCCTAGCTGTGTGACCCTGGGCAAGTCACTTAACCCCAATTGCCTCAGCAAAAAGCAAAAAAAAAAATAATAATAATAATTTTATTTGAAGAAAACGTAAGGAAGGAAAGAAGAAAGAAAAAAGGAAAAAAGAGAGAGAAAGAAAGGAAGGAAGGAAGGAAGGAAGGAAGGAAGAAAGAAAGAAAGAAAGAAAGAAAGAAGGAAAGAAGGAAAGAAGGAAAGAAGGAAAGAAGGAAAGAA
>JAJPUD010000025.1:68262-79680 GCA_023553655.1 Myrmecobius fasciatus
CTCTCTCTCTCTTTCTCTCTCTCTCTCTCTCTCTCTCTCTCTCTCTTCCCCCATGATTTACATTATTCATAGTACCTTTGTTTGGTTGTTAGCACAAATATTACTGTACCCATTTTACAGGAGGCAAAACTCAGATCCAGAAGGTTGAGAAAACTTTGCAAATGATCACAATAGTCATAATCATCAGGATTTGGAATTTGATCAGCTTCAGCTTATTTTAAGTTCAGTCCTCTTTCTACTCCAATAATAGAGAGAGGAGGACCATTTCTTCCATGATATAAGGTGGCTCATTCAGTCCTACCCAGGCATGATTTCTAGATCAAGTCTCTTCTAATCCTTGAACCAATTTGACTTAATTCCATTCCAACCCCTGGGACTCATGAATATTTTCTGAGGTCTTTCAGTCAGTTCTCCCAAACCGTGTATTTCTGTCTGCGTCATAGCCTCTTTGTAAAATTCTTTAAACGCCTTGTCCCGGGGGCCATTAGGGTTTGCTCTAGCATGGCAGAACATCTCAGAAATTCAGACACCAGCTGAGCCCCCTTTGGTTGGAATTTGATTCTGTTTCTTCTCGCCACAAAGATAACTCCACATTTATTTTATCCAAAAGCTTCCCTGGTTGAGGGTTGAGGTAGGGAGGAAAATGGCATAATTTTCAAAAAACTTGCCAATAAAATCTTTTGGTACACAGACTTAATTTTTTTGTTTCAGTTTTAATCACCTTTCTTTTTTTAAAAACAGATCTTTGTAAGATTTATAAACTCAGAATCAGGGAGGTGGAAGAAACCTTCAGAGAGGTCATCTACTCCCTTCCCTTGTCTCTGTAACCTTTGTTGAGTTGGACAGCAGTATTTTCCTATCAGAGATTGATGTGCCACCAAATCTGATGGAAGAGAAGTTGGAGTCCCAAAGTCGTCATCTCAGTTTTACCCTTGTAATGCTGCTCTTTGGCTTCTCAGGGGATAAAGACCATCTTTGTATAGCAACACAATAAACTAACTGGAATTCTTCTAGTCCAATGCCATTATTTTACAGATGGGGAAACTGAGGGGAAGTGACTTGCCCACGATCACCAAATTAATAAAAATAGCTGGTTCCAAGATAGAAGTTCATGTCTTTTGATTGCAATATCAAACCTCAAGATCATAGTTCTGGATTTCAAAGATGTTCAGGCGTAAGTTTGGTTTTCATCATAGTTTGGAAGGCATCTCAGAGACTTCTTTGTCCACATGCTCATCTTAAAGATGAGTAAACTGTGACTTGTGAAGATTAAATGATTTCCCCCAAATCACACAAACATTATGGATCAGAAATTATTTTTTTTGCCATGACTATGGCAGAAAGCTTCCTTTTTTAGGACCAAGGTGGAGCTGCTGGGGGTGCCACAGAGCACTGAATCAGGAGTCAGGAAATCATGAGTTCAAATCGAACCTCAGATACCCATCAGTTGTGTGACTCTGGAAAAATCATTTAACCTTTTTTGTCTTAGTTTTCTCAACTATATAATGGGGATAATAATAGTACCTATCTCCCAAGATTATTGTGAGAATTCAAAGACATAATATTTGTAAAGTGCTTAGCACAGTATCTGGCTATAATAGATGCTAAATAAACAATTATCATCATCATCATCAAATAATTTCTTCTTTTAACACGTGAAGAAATCAAGGCTAATAGAATTAAATGACTTGCCTGAGGTCACACAGCTAGTAAGTGTCAAAGGGGGTTCATCAAATCCAGGTCTCAATTACTTGCACAAAACTATTATGCAGAAGAACTAGCTGTGTTTTGTTTCACTCTGGAGGACAGAATTAAGCATGCTTAGGAGAAAAAGACAAATTTATGGTCAATATATGGAAAAACAACAACTAGAGCACCTAGAGCATTCTAAAAAATGGGATAGGCTATTTTTGTAGGTAGTGAATTCCCCATCATTGGAAGTATTCAGCAGGAGGATAGATGACCAACTTTGGGGCAATGTTAGAGAAGGGATTTCTGTTTAGGTCTGGGATATGTGAGATGATTCTTGAGGTTCCAAACCCTAAGATTATACGATTCTTTCAGTTCCTTTTACAGAAGGTTTCCAAGAAAGGACATCTCTCAACATATTCTCCCAAAGAGGAAAAACAACCACCAAGAATTTTTTTAAAAAAAACTCACTTCTCAGGCTAACACTGAGCACACATACAAATACATATATGCCCATACATGTTTACACACATGTGCACACACACAGAAAACCATCTGACACTTCTCATTTTCCCCTTTGAAACAAGAGTGAATAACTCATTGCCCAGGTACCGCCACTCCTAAAAAAATATCCTGATTCATGGAATAGAGTTGTGGTCTATTTTTCCTGTTTTAAGACAGTTTGGACAGAAAAGGCTAAGAAATATACAGTTTGAGTAGTGAAACCAGCATGCAAAAGCAATAAATTAGGTAAAAGGAGAGTTTTGTAAATAAGGTAAGCATGATTCTTCCTGTTTGGCTTAAGGAGAAATTTCCCAAATAAATAATTGTGTACTTTCTTTGATTTTAAGGTCCTGGGTAGCCTTCTAAGGGCTTCATTTGATCTTTTAAGCTATTTAGGTTATAATGAGTAAGCTTGAAGTTTTGGTGAATGGGATGTTTTAACATCCTCAAATGAGACATGGTTTCTATTAGGGGTGGAAATAGGGAGACAGGCTCAATCCGAAATTCAGTTTGAATTGATTTGGGCACTGTGTTTTCAGTTAGGTTAAAGGTGTGATGAAAGAAAGACTCACAGAAACTTCTATCTCACTTGATACTCACAAATAACCCTTCGACTATTAGGTGCTATCATTCTACTCGTTTCATAAATGAGGATGACAAAGTTTTAAGTGGTTTGTCCAGGGTCATAGATACCATATCTTCTTGTCCTTCTTGACCAAGACTCTTTTTGTGCCCTAAATCATAATTGCCCCCCAAATGTAGTCCAAATAATCTGATGATGATGATGATTGAGTAGAATAAAATTCTTCTTAATATTATTATGGAATCAATATGGAAAAGGAGTCAGTTTTTCACAATCTTCCCTGAACAATGGGAGACACTGCAAAACACCCAGTCAATTGACATCCAGACTCAGCATGAATGCTATCAGTGAGGGGGACCCACTCAGTATTCCAACTGCACTCAAAGAATAGGTTATTTTCAAATAAATTTGCCAAAAAAATTGTGGTCTATGAATGCTTCTTAAGGCCCAGAACTTCTGGTCTCTCTAAGGTCCTACTCTAAAGTGGACAGAGTTTGAGAAATCATCTCCCTCTTTCCCCATCCCCTATATACAGATCTTTTCATTGCCCTGCCTTCAAATTCTTTCTCCTGAGCAGGATCTTGAGGAGAGTGACTCATGGATAATTCATTGAGAAATTTTCATTTTTAAAAATGGGCCTTGTAATTTTATTGTTATAGATAACCCCAATAAGAAACTCCCTTTTATCAATATAAATCTCAGATGGGGATTTATAGTGTTAGAGAATTGGGGGTGGGGGAATAGGCAGGCTAAAGGGTCACATGACTTATACAGAGTCATAGAATCCGCGTGTATTAGGGGCAGGGCTTAAATCCAAGTTTTCTTTCTGGTTCTGAGATTAACTCTCTGTATTATAATCCTATTACCTCTCAAATAGAACCATAATTTCCCGTATCTTTATTTTGCATTTTTACATTTCAATATTTTCTGTTATGGAGTGAAATGCTTATGGAACAAGTTGTCAGCAGTCCCATGAATTAAAAGGTCATTAGTGAACAGTAAGGAAAACAATGGAGGATATATAGCCAAACAATCTTCAAGCACTTGTCTGCTTGCAATGGGTGAGAACTGAAAATTCCCAGCCCTGGAACCTACCAGGAACCATCCCTAGTGCTTAGCATAGTGCCTGGCACATAATAGACATTTAATAAATGCTTGTTGACTTGACTGGACTGAATCAAATTGTATTCCCCAAAGTTAATAGAGTGCTGGTTTGGGAGTCAGAAAGAACTGAGTGCAAGTTTTTCCTCCAGTACTTTCTAACCATGTGACCCTGGATACATTACAGCCCCTGTTAGCCTTGTTTTACTCTTTTGTAAAATGGGGCTAATAATAATTTCCCTCCCAGAGTTGTTGTGGACATTAAGGGAAATAATATTTGTAATGTGCTTTGTAAACTTTAAAGGTTATATAAGTGTTAGGTATTATTGGTAGCATTAATGAAAGTAATACTGAACAGCATCAACACTCATTTGGTGTTCAGGAGTGTAAACATGAAAGCCTTCTGGTGAACTTGGCAAATTAGACTATTTCTATGAACCCAACCCAGGTGTGGAGAATTAAAGTCTCTATCTAAACAGTTAAGTGACTTGCTCAATTATCCCCCAAAACCCCAAAAAAAGCAAAAAGCCCTACCCTCCCGTAACGTAATTAACTATTTCCAAGTCCTCATTATCTGGATTATTGCTTCCCATCTCCCCCTGTGTGTCGATGCTCCCTCTCCAGCTCCACATGGGCCTCTCCACCCCATGACAGCAATGACTCGCCCCCTTAATGGATGGCCACGGGGTAACAAAGGCACAAGATGGATCATGAAGGCAAGGTAATCAGGGCCTGAACTCTCAAAGAAAACAAGGTCAGAAGAGATAATGCCGGGTGCGTCTGCAGCTCTGTTTGAGGACGTTGGATCGAGGGCAAATATTTCCAACTGCTGGCATGAAAGGTAGCTGTCGGGTCATGCTCAGGGAACAAAAGAGCGGGGCAGAAATCTGAGGAGAACGTTCTCGCACGTCCGACCCAAAATAAATAATATCACAGAGTCAACACATGGGGCCGATAACAGAAACGGCTCGTACCAGCTCTGGCATTCAATGAGTAATGGAGATAGGGACCATTTCTTAAAAATGAGCAAATAGAAACTTGTATCAGGACACAGGAGATGAGAACAAAGTCCCCTGAAGGTCTGGAGAAAGATTACCGTCAAATCCACGTACCCTTCATCAGCCCCGATCCACCTCCTCTGAGCTATCTGTTCTTTGATTCTACTTGTCCAAATGCCAGGCAGGGCAGGGCAGGGCAAATAGCTTCTGCCAGAGTCAATTTAATTTCACAGCCAAAAAACCATGTGCCTTTTTAATGTGGGGTACAGGCTTATGATTTCATCATTGTTTGTGCCCAGGGAGTTAGCCACCTTTACCAAGGCAGAAGGGCACCTACTTTTCAGTTTCTAGCCCTTAGCGGGACATTGAGTGCCCAGGTCACACAGCCAGAATCTATCAGAAGCTAGACTTTAATTCTTGATCATCCTGCTAGTTTCCTAATATTTCATATCCCCTTTCTTTCTATGTCCTAAATTTAGTGCAATGACTGGCATATAGTAGGTACATGACGGGGCAGTCAAAAGGTGCCAGACCTGGAGGCAGGAAAATTCATTTTCCTGAGTTCAAATCTGGTCTCAGACACTTCCTAGCTGTGTGACCCTAAACAAGTCATTGCTTGCCTCAGTTTCTTTATCTGTAAAATAAGCTTTAACATGTGGGGAACTGGACTATAGAATAAACTAGGTTTATTCTATGATCCATCATCCACGGTTGATTCAAAAGAGAATAGCTGAGAATTCATTTCTATTATACAACCGGGACAAAATTAATTGTAATCTCTAGTATCTTCTAGGAAAAGTAAATCTGATTCACTCAATTTAATCATTCATTCATTTATTCAAATTCTCGAAGTACAATCCTACAGTGACCCACATCACTTTGAACAGAGCACATGACACTCCATGTCCCAACTCTCTCTTTGCACGTTCATTCCCTCATGTCTGAAATGCTTGCCCTCTCCACTTCCGCCTCCTAACTTTCTTCAGATTCCAGCTCAGATCCCACCTTCTTCAGGAAGCCTTTTTTTCAGTCCCTTAAAGTTAGCCACTTCCTCTGGAAGTGAGTTCTATAGGTATATACCTTCTATGTACATCTTATTTTGATCTTATTTTTCTCTCCACTCCCCATCCCCATTCCCATTAAACTGTGAGCTTCTTGAGGACAGAGATTGTGTTTTTTGTCTTTCTTTGACTCCCCAGCACTTAGCAGAATTTCTAGCACATAGTAAGAGATTGAGACTCTTGGTTAACTGATTAACTCTTTGAGAAAGTCATCCTTTGTATTGATTTTTTTTTTGCTTTATTCCATTTTGCAGCAACATATCCAAAACCCAATCTGAGTCCATGGGGCTACATTTCACCATGACTGTTGATAATACTAAAGAATCTTGACTATGTCCCAGTATCCTAATGGGAGACATATCCTCTCTTTAGGAGGCAATTCCTTCTGAAAGAAATTATAAGTCAGTCTTCCAGGACCCAAGTGACTTCAAGGCATAATTGCAAAGCACATTAACTCTTTATGGCCAAGAGGGTTACTTTAATACACTTGAATCAGTCACATATGGCAAGAAGCATATGAGGTTAAGATCATAAAAATCCAGGTGCTCCTGAATCTCCTGAAAGATGCAGTATCCCCAAAACATAGTTTCTATCATCATCAAGGAATATCCTAGGTGTAACTATTTAATTTGGAGAAATTTAAAAAAAAAGCTCTCCTTCACAGAGAGGTGATGAATTGAAAGCATTTCACCAAATCTCAGGAATTGAATTGAAAGAGATCTCAGAGGGCAGCCAGTCCAATCCATACCTGAAAAAGGAATCCTTTTTACAACACTCTCACATCACACTTAACACGGTACCTGAAATGTAGGAGGTGCTTAATAAATGTTTATGAATTATTTTTCCTCTGTTGGAAGGTCTCCTTTGAGAAGAAAGCCACTCCCTCTTCTGGCAACTCATTTTACTTTAGAAGAGCTCGAGATGTAGGAACTTTCTTTTCTCTTCTTATGAAAACATGAAATTTGCCTCTCTACAAATGATACCCATACTCTAAAACCCTTGCTTTTGGTTCTGCCTTCTGAGTAGAAATAGTCTAATTTCAAATCTTAAAACAACTTTTAGATCTCTGCATCTTCTTTTCTTCTGGTTAACCATCTTGATTCTTTTGGCAGACAACTGCACTATCTTTGCCAAGAAAATCCTTAGGTAAAGTCATGAAGAGTCAGATATGACCGCAAAGACCAACAACAGTATGATACAGACTAAAGGTCCTTAACTATCTCCCCTGGGCAATCTCAGTCTTATCAATGTCATTCCTAAAATATGGCATCAGAACTGAAGTACAATATCCCAGAAGTGATGAGACCAGAGTTCCTTGAGGGCAGGGATTATTCTGCCTCTTTTTGTATACATTTAGTACAATACCTGGCACATATTTATTGATCTCAGAGTTAGGAGAAGAGATAGAAAGAGATTCTGTATAATCTGCTTCTGATCTCATCCCTCTAGCTCTGCTCCCTAGCCTGGATGTTTCAATCAGGGGTACCTATTCCTATCAAGGTTCTCTCCTCCTCCATCTTACATCTCATCTCTTCTCTATTCCAACCCTTGTAAAAATTACAAAACAACCAGAGATTTAATTTCTTCTTTTCTCCTTGGGAAAGATCACTACCCCCCAAAAAAACTTCATCAAAAACCATATACAGTGTAAAGACCAGGAACAATTGAAAAAAAATGCTGTTTTATGAGATTTCTACCCCTCTCACCACCTCAACCCTGATTGTTTTCAATCCTGAAATCTAAGAAGATCTAGGTCAAGTCCCAAATAGATCCCTGCTAAGATTTTCTGATTGCCTCTACCTTCCAGTTATCCCAGCAGGTAACTATAGTTGGCATCCCTCAAATTTAAGCCAACTTCCTGCCCTAGTGTCCTTCTGTTTTGCAGACCACCTCTGGCTGGACCTCATTAGTGCTTTTTTTTTTAAGGCAAACATGCTCTGGAGGTGGGGGGTGAATAGAGGAGGTAGAAATTCTCATTCTTTTCTGTTCAATGTTAATCTGGGAATTGGGCATTCCAGACACCTATAAAAACCCCAAAGCCTTTGATAATTGGGGGATAAAGGAGCTACAGCCTTCTTTTTATAGCTCATGGCTGTCAGGTATTTGGGGAATGTCACTGGCTACTAGATTGTTTTTTAACGGCTAGCTTCCATTTGGGCCAGAAGAGATTCAAGTTTCTCAGCCAAGGAAACATTTTCAAATGGAACTGACTCTCATCTGTTTGATTAATCTTTTGTATGCCGCTGTGACTCCATAGCCTTACCACCTATGAGCCACAAGGGAAGCATGGGATTCTTTAAGACATGAGGTCATTAAAGATACATTTCTTGGAGGAGAGCAAGCACAACTTTCTGGGGCCCAGAGCAGCCCATGAGAACCTCTGATGTTTTCTGAATGGCGTCATGAGGCTGGGGCATAAAATAAGCCAGGGAAATGTGACATTAGCCAACTCATTTTACCCATGGCCTCCCGCCTCGGGGCAGCCGGGTGGGCTCGATCCCCTGATTTATAAATAGATTGAGCGCAAGACAAATGAGGGTGATCAATCATACTCAGAGTTCTCACCTCCCATCCAAAGTTTGTCTCCTTCAGCGTGGTCCTGGGCACTGTCATGAAAGGCCCCAGCCGTTCCCCAACTTCCATCTTCCTCTTGGCCCAGATTCCCAGTCCGGCCCCTGGAATGGAGGACTCTCGGAGCTCAAAGTCTGGTGGGATTGGAATGTCATCAGGAATGTAGACAGGGGCCTCATAAGGTGAACCCTCCTTTGGGGTAAAATCCTCACTGGTGGGAAAGGGGGAAGGCGGTCCCATGGGGATGGGGGACATGATGCTGTCCTCGGTCTCCTCCTCTGCACTTTCACCAGCCAAGAGGTCCGGGTCTGTCTCATACATATTATTTACAATATCGCTGTCACCTAGAGGAAATAATAGAAGGTTCTTAGGCTGAGTAGTAAACCCTTCCCACAGTGGAAGAAGTCAGGAAACTATTGGGCTAGACTGGGAAGATTGTCAATAAAATGGAAAAAAAAACAAACAAAAAAAACCTAGGTTTTTCATTCCATGCCATAACCATTTATTAAGGATCCATTGTTTGCTGCCAGGTGCTGTGGATGAGAGGTATGGGCACAAACTCTGCTCACAAGGAGCTTACCATGTGAGAGTGGAGTAAATAATATTTCCAAGTAAATATGGGGAGGATATCCCTTGGGATGGGATTATGAGGAGATATTGAAAGGGGAGAGATCACAGAATAGCAGCTTTGGAAGGGAAGTCAGAGACATCTTGTCCAACATATATTCCAAAAAGTAGTCCTTTAGCATCATAATAAATTCAGCCTCTGCTTGAAGACCTCCACTGAAGTACATTGTTCAGTGATTTTGGAGATATCCCATTTCATTATGCCGTAACTTTAAATGCTAGGATCCTGGATCCTTGAGCTCCAAGGACATTAAAAAGTCATCTTATCCAGTCCTTTCATTCTATAGATAAAGAAATTGATGTCTAGGGAGGTTATGTCTTTTACAAGGTCACGAAGATAGCTTGAACCCACATCCTCTGGCTCCAGATTCGAACTTTTTCTAAGAGATTTTTCCCAACATCAAAGTCATTTATTCCTGGGAGGAATAAGGTAGAATGAGTGGCCCCTGAGATGCTAAGGGAGGGATTTCATCTAAGACTTTGAACATTTTTAAGCCTGTAAGTAAGTCAAAAGGTCAATAAATATATCCTCCTGCCTCCAGGCAATACCACACTAACCCTTCCTGGCCAAAGGAAAAGACTACTCTATTTTTTAAAGTACTCTAGGGATGGGATTCTAAAACCTCTTCCAGTAACTGAAGAGTTCAACCATCACCATTAACAAGTTCTTCCTTGTTTCTAGTGTAAGGCCCTCACACTATAATTAGGGCTCACTTCCTCTTGTTCCTCCTGAAAATTTTCAAGGGCATGGAGACAGAAGGTGAAATCATGTGAATGATGGGAAACACAATACTCATTTAACTTCTACACATTTTTTGGCCAAATGCTTTACCTACAACTTTTGAGGCTCAGATGCCAAAGAACTAGAGCCTTTTCAAAGTACTCTGACATGCCACTGGAAGACTAGGGCAATGCTGTCCCCAAGACAATATCAAAGGTTTGAAAAGATACTGAAAATCGGGTTTGACTTCTTTTCCCCAAACAGGGTGGTCATTGAAAAATCCAGATACTTGGAATGATTGGAGCTGAACTAGCAACTCTGCTATCCTGGACGTATATGATTTTGGAGAAAGAGAGAATGGAAGAACTGCCAACTTCAGGACATGACGGAAGACACCCCAGAACCTTGTCCTAAAGTGGGGGAGACAAAGAGACTCCAGTATACTGGCTGGAGTAATTCTCTCACATCAGTCAGTCATTACATGGAATGTTATCAAGGGGGAAGCAAGACAGGGTAGGACCTGGAGGGACATCATCAGTAGTATGGCTTTCTGGTAGGTACCCGTCTCAAGTATTTTAGCCACAAAATGCAAGGGGATTCTGGGACAATGGCTAGCAGGGAATGAATGATCAAATGAGGAGCTTTTGAGGATGGAGATGAAATAAAATCTTCTGTTTGGTAAGCAAAATGTTTTACAACGTGGCTCCCACTGACCTAGTCATGATTCCCTTTCTTTGTAGGATCTTTTCACTTTAAGTGAAATTGCCCATTTTTCTGTTACATACAACATTCCACCTCACAGATATGTTTCCTCATGCTCAGAAGGTACTCCATCCTGACTTCTGCCTAATAGAACCCCTCTTTTATAAATTAAATTTTATTTTATTGTTAGTTATTACTTTTCTCTCCCACAAGTACAAAAGCAAGAAAAACAAAAGAAAAAAAACCTATTACAAACATGTAAGCAAGCAAAACAAATCCCCACATTGATCAAATCTTATTTTTTTCAAAGTTCAGCTTAAGTAACAAGGAGCCTTCCTTTATTCCTTTCCCCATCCTAGTTGCCAGCATCTCCCTCCCAATTATTTTGTATACATTTTGTACACTGTCTTATGTTGTTCCAAACTAATAGAATGGAAACTCTTTGAGGGCAGGAGCTGTTACATTTCTGCCTTGTAGCCATCCCTACCACTTTGCATAGTGCCTGCCACTGAGAGGTGCTGAAGAAATACTGTTGATTGATTGACTGAAGAAGCTAGCAAACTGTTTATGGAGAAGAGGACACAGATGATAGGAACTGATAAAAGGGAAAAAAGAAAGAATGGGGGAAAGGAGTACTTGAAAAACCAGGTACAAAAGGAGGGATGTTCAATTCATTTGAATTCCTGCCTCGATCACTTTAGCCTTATTGTCTATCCAATGACATGGCCAGTTTGACCCTCTTTTCCCTCTTCCCCTTCTTCCCACTATACTTCATTACCTATGTGCTAGTTCATATAAAACTGTAGAAAGCAAAGTCCCAGGGAAAAGATTATTTTCATGCCCCAAGGGGAAAAAAGAAAG
>JAJPUD010000025.1:83950-104390 GCA_023553655.1 Myrmecobius fasciatus
AGAAGAAGAAGAAGAAGAAGAAGAAGAAGAAGAAGAAGAAGAAGAAGAAGAAGAAGAAGAAGAAGAAGAAGAAGAAGAAGAAGAAGAAGAAGAAGAAGAAAAGAGAATGTGGATTATAAACTCTTTGAGGATGGGGATTGTTTCATGTGTGTGTTTATCTATTCCTACCTTAGAATGCTGCCTAAGGCTTTTCATAAATACTTCTTTAATTGAATCAAATGACAAAGAACCAGCAATGAAAAATCTTTATCCAAGATTCATCCCTTGCAGGGTGGTAGAGACATCCCCCTACAGTTCCCATGGGTCCCTTGAGATTAAGAGGGGAAAAGAAACACATTTCCCATTCGCCAAAGCCTCCTGAGCAGAATTTTGGGAGCTGATTTCTCAGTTAAATGCATAGCAGCATGACTGGGAAGAGAAGCCCTAGATTTTCCACCAGAATAAGAACAACAAATGATCCATTGTGGGCCCCGGTGAACAGAGAGGGTCTCCCACAGTGCATATTAATGACTGACCTGTGATGTAATGGGGTAGGGAATAGCACCCCACAAAAATGACCATTTTCAGCATGAAACACATTTCTCCTTCCCAGAACCAAGAAATTAATAACATCAGGGTTCACCTTAAGGAGCAAACACTCTATTTCCTTAATGTCTTCCATGGGATCCATCCCCAAACTTCAGAAAGATTTTGCTAATGTCCATCACCCACAGAAAACTAATTTATTCCAGGAAGAATCTTGCTTTCCTCCATTTTTCCGATTCCAATTTTTTTTCCCCAAACTCTCTGCTGTAACTTACAAGTGCCTGCTGTAACTTACAAGCGTCTGTCTGCTGTAACTTACACATGTTTCCTCTAGTAAAAAGTACAGCGGGCTTCTTACGCAAACATGACCCCAGAAACAAGCTTTCCTAAGTATTATAGGCCGTAATCCTGAAAATACTTGTGGTTATTGTAAATGTGCTCTCTCCTGGTATTAGCAAGTCAGATGCTTTGCTGCCTGCCGTATGATTAGGCTCTTAATTCTAACGGAGGAGTTGAGAAAGGGCGAGGAGCTAGCGAGCCAACCGGCAGAGCCGTTGCCACCAGATGCAGGTACAAGATGCTGACTGTTCCCGCCTTACTTTCACGAACTGTGGGTGGGGAAATGACTGCGGAGAAAAGGAACCCCACTGAGACTTCCACGGGATCGGGTCCAAGTATGAATTCGGGGCTTTCTTTTTGGTGGAGGGCAATTTAAAAGGGCACTCTGTTTTCGTTAAGAGAGGCAGGGTGGAGTTATGAGCCCTGGCACATGGTAGGTACTTAATAAATGCTTGTTGACTTGACTTGACTGGAGGGACTTAGGAGGGACCTGTATTTGAGCCAAACCTCTGATACTTATTAGCTGTGTGGTCACAGAGAAGCCATTTAACTCAGCAGACTTAATGTTGATATACTCAAATGAATGAAGAACCAAAACGGATCACCATCTACCTTTAACTTTGTTGCTAAGTCTTCGAGAGCTACCTGAATCTTGGAGAGATTTGACCTTAGTCTCACAGCTAGTGAGTGGCAGGATTTGAACCCAGGACTTCCTTCACCCTATTCAACTATGCCAGTCGTTCTGTTATTGCTGTGTATAAGGAGAGAAACCATTCTTATATTTTACTACCTAATCTGCCTCACAAGCTTATTGTGGCATAGTATTAGAACCCTGAACTTGGAATTAGGAAAACTTGAGTTCAAATCTTGCCTCAGGTATTTATTATGTGATTCTGTGCAAATTATTTTACTCCCCCCCCCACACACACTCTATATTAAAGATTTCAGCTTTAAGTGAGATGCAAAAGTCTAGCACTTTGTAAATTTCAGAGTAATATAGAAGTGTAAGTCATTATTATTGCTTCCCATGGACTAAAACCCTCTTAATTTCCATGGCTCTGGGTTCTCAGGGTTGTTTCTGGAGGGTGGACCCAAGAGGGTTGATTTATTTTTTATGCTTGATCACATCGAAATGCCCCAACTCTTCACAAAGTACCAGTAATGAACAGTTCTTACTGTTCTTACAGGGGAAGTATAATCTCAGGAAAATCTCTAACTTGCTTAGGAACTTCAAGGAAGTTTGTTTATCTAACCCATGCTCCCTGCCCCAAGGTAGTCATTCTAGTCCCTAGATTTGAGGAAAGATGGGCTTTTAATTTTCCAGAGAGGGCCAATGCTCTGCCAGTTTTTATAGCCTATGAAGTGGGGGAGAACCCCTAAGAATCCCTTCTGAGCTGTAGTCAGGCAACCATCAGGGGTTCTTTATGCTAGTCAACACAGCGCCAGTGGTTATGACTATATTACCTGGAGAGGTGCCCTTCATATGCTTCCAAATAGCCTCATGCCTGAAATCCCTTTAACATTTTTACACAAAGGAGAGAGGAAGATTTGGAGAATCTGATCAGTTTTCCTTTAAGAGCTGAGGAAAGCAAGAACTTAAATGAAATAAGGAAACAGGGAGCCAAGAATGAACGGCTTTGAGAAGAACCACAGGAACTACTGAAAGAATCATAATAATGCTGCCTGCCATTTCTCCTGAACTTTTAGTTTTGCAAAACACTTTCCTCACAACAACTCTAGGAGGATGTCACTAGAGGTCTTTTTATTCCTATTTCACAAATAAAGAAACTGAGTCTTAGGGTCAGAGAGCACATAAGGAAAGTAATATTTGAGCCCAAGTTTCCTAACTCCATATCCAGTCCACTTTCTGCTAGGCCATGATACTTCCTCTGTATGTAGAAGGGAAGATATTCTGTGCTGATCCAGGGAACAACCGGAAAAGAAGTAAGCCACATTTGTAACTAGTAAGGAAACACACAAAATTCTCGTTCCAACTTTATAGAATGTGACCAAATTCCCTAAAGTGTTCCTGGCTTATTTTGGGTCAGACTCTTGTTTGGATTGGTTTTTAATTGTGGGCTAGAAATCAGGCACATGCTACTGTCCCACCAAAGAAAAACAAAAAAGTTTGGAGGAAGGGAGAAGAAGCCCCTGCCTTGCTACTAAATAGAATCACAGCATCCCTAAATATCAGAGTTGGAAGAAATCATAAAAGTCATCTGGTCTAATCCATTCCTTCAACAATAATCCCTTTAATTTAGTTGCCTTTGGCATCCACAAGTCATTTTGTCTAGTTATGCACCTACAGATAAGCACAGCCTGTGATGAAACTTATTCAACCTTCTAACAATATCATCATCCAGTGGTCCTGGATTCCCAGCTAGAAGAGACCTGAAAGATCATCTAGTGTTACTCTCTCTCTTTACAAATGAGGAAACTGAGGCTCAGAGAAATGAAGTGATTTACTCAAAGTTACACAAATAGTATGCATTGGAGGGAAGATTTGAGTCTATGTCTTTAAATATAGAGCCAGTACTCTTTCCACTGAACTGCACAGCTTGTTTTCTTAGTTACTCTTGAATAGTAGGGCTAACTTGCTATTATTACAGCATTATGTCACATCCCCCAGCAGCCTGGGAGTTGGGCATAGGGGTGGGAGGATGACAAAGAGGAGAATCAATATTGGCAAAGAAAAGAAAAAAGAAAGAAAAAGCCAAAGAAATTTTTTTTCATAGAAAAATCAGAGATTGGTTCTTCACAAGGCCACTTATGACTGATCTCAGAGAAAGGGGAGTTTCAAATTAAATAAAGAAAAACTAATGGGAAAATGACTTTCCAAAGATCTCTGACTTACATGAACTGATGCTGAGTGAAGTGAGCAGAACTAAGAGAACACTGTACCTGGTAACAACAAGCTTATGTGATGATCAACTCTGATGGATTTGACTCTTCTCGACAATGTGGTGATTTAAGGCAATTCCAATTGACTAGGAATGGAAAATGCCAATTGCATCCAGAGAGAGAACTATGGAGACCAAATATGGATTGAAGTATAGTATTTTCACCTTTTTTATTTGTTCTTTCTCATGTTTTTTTTTCCTTTTTGATCTGATTTTTCTTGTATAATATGACAAATATGAAAATACATTTAAAAGAATTACACATATTTAACCTATATCAGATTTCTTGCTGTCTTGGGGAGGGGGCAGCTAAGGCAGGAAGGGAATAAATTGGAACACAAAATCTTACAAAAATGAATGTTGAAGCCTATCTTTACTTGTATTTGGAAAAATAAAAAACTATTGAAAAATTTAAAAAAAAGATCTTTCTGAAAGAAAATGGACTTCTAGAGAAGTTGTATAGAAAACTCTTCTCCAGGATAAGTGTTATAATGGGTCTATACCATGATGATGATTATGATGATAACTACGATGATGATGATGGACTACTATGACTACTACTATTAATAATAACAATAATAATAACTTCACCCTGCAGAGTTCTATATCACCTTCCAATTTTCCAATGACATAGACAGTGCATTCTATGTATGAGAAGTAAAATTTTAGAGGCAGAAATGACCTTAACATTCATTTAGTCCTCATTTTACAGATGAGGAAACAGTTCCTGAGAGATGAAATTACTGTTAAAACCAAACATGGAATAAGTGGCAGCATCAAGATTTGTACCCAGGTCTTCTGAATTCTAGCTCTAGCTTCAGAGAGGTTAAATAACTTGCCCATTCAACTAATAACATAAATCTCTACCTCCAAATTTAGAGCTCTTTTCTGTTGTGTCCTACTTCAGAGAATTTAAACTGTCCAATAATAACAATAACATTTATCTGACATTTAAAGCTCTTCACATATGATTTTACTTGTCTTCAGTTATAGTAGACCAGGGAGATGGGTACTTTTATCCTTATCTCCCTACCTTTTATTATCCCCATTTTATAGGTAAAATGAAGCAGGCAGAAGATCCATGATTTGCTCAGCGTTTCACAGGAAGTAAGTATCTAAGCAAGCTTCAAATTCAGATATTTTTGACTCTCTAGCTCAGTACTTGTTTCACTTCGATTCTAAACAAGACTCAAAAAGCCAGTTGAGTGGAAAAACAAAAATGAATTATTTAAATTGACTCATTAAACTGACGGAATTCACCATGTGAATTTTCCATTTGCCTTTTCTCTATATATCCTTATAGACTATAAAGTCTCTTTCTTTTTAGATTCACAATTAGATTCTTTCTTTTAATACAGTATTTCTTTGAGTGAACAAAAAAATAATGCCTATGGCAGCGATTCAAAGTGTTCCTTAACATGCCTTTCCCCCAATAAAATCTATGTCCAAATAGCTCTTTACTCAATTCATGTGTCCTATTTACAGCAAGAGCAGAGATTGGCTTGGTGGGCCCCAGAAACATTTTCATGAAACAGTCTGTTGGCATTAGACTTATGACCAGGACGTTGCTGCCCACAGCTAGCTTGATTTCTCTAAACAGGTTTCCCATTTACACTAATTCATTTGGGCTAACAATCCTCCCGTTAAAATGTATCAAGGAGGAAAAAAGTTTAAGAAGCCCTGCTCTAGTTTATCCATTGAAGAAATTAAGAAGGAAGAGGAAAAGGAAATAAGCATTTATCAGGTACCTACTATGTGCCAGACACATCAGGCAAGTGATGACTGAGTAGTTATTATAGGATCTCCATTCAGGGAAAATTCACTATCTCTTATGGTAGCCCTTTCTAGTAGGCAGTGTGGTATAATGGTTAACTAGTAGATCTTGGAGTCATAAAAATTTAGCATCAAATCATAAATAGCAAACAACAGAGATTGGTCTGGTATCCAATTCTTGAGGATTCCAGGGCAAAATTTCCATCCACCACATCACCTGCCTCTCTACTTCTTTCAGATCCCCTTTCATAGGTGGATATATGGAATGTATATTGGGGTGTGACCTAATGTGTAAAACTTTTTGTGTCTCAATCTTTATGTGTCTCAATTTTAAAAGGAGAATAATTATAATTAAACTTTTATCTATTTTGCTTGTTTGATAGATAAAAATATAATTTATGATTGTGTTCATTTTAAATTAAAAAGAATTTCCTGGATGCAAACCCTAATGTAATGTGTGACACAGGCTTATATCTTCTTGCTTATCTTTATGATGTTATTATTATATCCTTTATTATGTAAGCCACTTGAGGGCAGGTATATCATTTTTCATTTACGTATCTACATGTTCAACACATTCCCTTATATACAGCTCGTACTTAATAAATGTTTTTTGAATCTAATTGAATTTAGAAATCATTAACATCTGTAATTAGTTATTCAAACATTCTAGAAATGATATTTGGTTTACTTCTGAGTCAATCACAGTGCCCAATACTTTGAGGTGATGGAAGGGCTTGGGGTCTGAGAGTCCAAGCTCAGGATGGTTTTTTAAGGGGCCTGTGATCAATGAGCATATACAGATTGAATGTTTCTCTAATAAAGTAAAAGCAACTAAAAAAGTCAGTTCTGGGGGATATCTATGGCCTTTCACATGTTTCCTCTGTTTCAGATAGAAAATGGATAGACCTTAGTTGAAGGTAATTCTCAATGTCAAAAACTCCAAAGAAATACATAAAAATGTATAGCTCATGTGACTATCTAAGTCAATGTACATATAGAAGTTTTGTGGAGGAAATGGTGGGAGGGAATAGGAAAAGGGGAAGGGGATACCAAATAAGTTTTGACAAAGCACAAGTGGAACCTATTGAAGACATATAACAACCCATAACCTAGAATCTCAGACGTACATGAAACAGGTTAAATGTAAGTGGTTTCTTAAAAAAAAAAAAAAAAAAAAAAGCAAAAACCCACAACAACTACTCTCTTTGCATCATTTTGCCCTAACTCACGTTTCCCTGGGAAACCTCAGAATTTGGCCCATTTGCCCCTACCAAGAGTTTCCTCTGAGAAAGTGAGAATATAGCCTGTGTCTTGGTCTCTGCAGATATGGTTCAAAGGAGCCTCCGTTCCTGGGCAAATACTCAGCTCACAATATATCTCAAATACAGGATAGCCTTTATTTCAGTCCATAGAAAGAATAAAAACAACACAAAGGGCTCGTGATAGCCCTTGAACAAAAATTGGATCATAGGATAATAGTTTTCTAAAAAAGGAAAATTCCTCCGAGGAAATGATAATTCTGCCCACACATTTAGTTGAATCCCACCTGCCACCCCAGAGGCCTGTCTTCCAATCTCCCAGCCTAAGGGTTTGGACTCCCCTAAAAGGAAAATGAACTTGAGGTTGCTAGAAAGGCAATTCTCCAGCATTTCAGTGAGTTCCACCTTCCCTGCATGGGGTCCCACACAGGCCTCCAGGCTTGTAGTAATACCCAAAGGATTTGGACTCCCCTTTGGAAGGGTCAACCGCCTTGGTTTGCTCCCAGTTCACCATCATGACAAAAGTCAATCCAGACAACATCTTGCAGAGCCCAGATTCCCAGAGAAAAAAGAAACGTATAATTGCCTTTTTTCTTCTAGCCAAGTATTTTCTGTACAAATACTTTGCTGTCAAGTTTGATAAAGCATGGAAAAACTTCCTAAGTCAGTGGAAATTTTTTTCATGAAAATGCAAAGGGGTCCAACCTAGAGACCTAATTCTTAAAAAAAAAATAAAAGGTTTTGTTAGAAAGAGAAATTTGGTCACTATTGGTTGTATTTTTCCCTTTCTTCACATCATGATTGTTTGGTTTAGAAGAAAAATCGCAGTGAAGTTAGTTCTCTTGTAAACCCATCAAGGCAGGTCTTGCTAAAACCTGGAGTTTTAGCGAGAAGTGAATAAAACATGGATAACACAGGGAAATGACTCCAAAAGGAGGCCTTGAATTCCACATTCCCATCTCCTGACAAATGTTAGCCAGCTCAGGTCTCTGGTCTCATTGTCATTCTACTCACTGAGCACTCCCCAGAGCTTGGAACAGGAGACTGGGTATTATTAACACAGCAGATTAATAACACTGGGGGAAAGACATTTTCACAAACATGCTAAATATTAATAATAATCAATAACAGTTTATAGTTCCTAACACGAGCCTGGGACATGACCCCCAGGGACTGGTGAGAGAAGGGGCATCAGCTGCAAAGCGGAGAGAAGGGAATTGGGATCAGGGCCTGAGATTCAGCCTCAGGAAAGATGACTTCAGAAGAAGGGACAGATTGCCAAAAGGAGACAGAAGTTCTGGGCCAGCCCCAGACCCTATCTCAGCTCCCAAATTGTACAGCTACCACAACACAACTGAGGAAAAGCCTTTGATGGCTGCAGAAACACTGGAGACTTATTCTTAACTGAGTGAATCACCCCAAATTTAGCCTCAGCTTGTCTCAAAAAGGACCTTATCAAAGGAAGCTTTAGCCCTTCTTAATTTCCCATCTGCTCCTTATAACTGAGTCCTTGCTTATTTCAATGTCATTTCAAGGACAGCTCTGAAGATGAAGGCTTGGATAAATAACTCTGGTCCCTGAGTCCAACCCCCTGATTTTACAAATGAGGAAACTGAGTCCCAGAGAGGTCCAAGGTTATTCCACCAGTAACTAAGACTGAAATCCAGGTTTTCTAATTCCCATTCCAGATCTCTTCCAAGCCAGGATTCTTCATAAGGATTGATAATTTTTTCCCCCTCACTTCCAAAGCCAAGAGTTGAATATCTGTCTACCTGAGTGCTATGCTACTTGCCTAATCTGCCATATCATAGCTGTGTTTTCTTCAATCTACAGAGAGGTTAGTTAGTACTGAGCTTTTGCACTATTTGTTGTTGCCGGGGCCAGAGCCATGCCATGAGTGTAATGGCAAATGTATTGCATGGATTCTCTTGCCAACACATCTCCCAATCCTCAGTTGGTTCTCACCATGTGAAAAGTTCTTTGCAAAGCTTAGTTTTCTGTGTAAATGTTAACTGCTCATGCTGCTGGTGGTGTTCCTCCATGAAAGTTCTCCTCTGGAGAGGTTGTTCCATGAGTGGAGGGTAACTGGATAAGACTTTAATAATCCCTACCAGCTGGAGAGGACCTGGTGGTTAGAACAACCTCATCTGTAGCTAAGGTGGGAAGCAAGAATTTCTTAAGGGGGAAGGGATTTTGTTAAAAATCCGTTTTGTGCCAGACACTGGGCTAAGCATTTTACAAATACTATCTCACATTAGCCACAGTTACAAGCAAAGACACTCTACCAAGCCAATCGAGGAAATGAGATTTACATTGGTAAAAAGACTACCCACAATGATGTAACTGTTAATCTTTATTGAATTATAATTATCCCAACAAGCTTTGGAAAATCAGTAAGTCTTCCTGGGGAAGGTGGGGGTCACCAGAGAAAAAAAGTTCCCTTGATTTTCTATGAAAGTATGAATTTGCTAATTCTCCTTTGGCGTTTGTAATGAAGTTGTTCTGTATTCCATGATCTGTTAACTTGCGAGGAAACTAAAGCTACCATCTTGAAATATAGAGATAAAAGCAAGAAATAAGCCCGATTCAGAGCATGAGAGCCCCCGATAAATCTATAATCGGAACAGTGATAATAAGGAAACCTTAAGGAAACATGAACAAAACTGACTTAAAAAACAAATCTCCATCTTAAATGGCTGCTGATGGAATCAGGGCTGGTTCCTGCTTGTGGGTTCCAGGGGAAAACTTCCCAGCCCATAATGATGTCAGAATCGGGTCCCAAAGCCTGGCACGTGCCAGGTAATTAAGTCTTAGCTGTCCCTTGGGATGGAGTCATTCCAAGAGGCAGCTGTCGGTGGGTAGAGTGGGCTTACAGTCAGAAAGCCATGAGTTAAAAAAAAATCCAGCCTCAGACATTTTTCTGACTATGTGATCCTGGTCAAGTCATTTCGCCTCTGTCTGTGAAATGGTATTAGTAACAGCATCTCCCTCCCAGGCTTTTACAAACCAGACAATTTTTGTAAGAGTGTCTGGTACATGATAGATCTTGAATAAATAAATGATTTTCCCTTTCCTTGGTCTCTCATTCTTCCCACCCCTTCCACCCATTCAATTCTCTGCAGGCAGGGACCCTGAGACGCCTTTTGTCAGTTGTCTGGGGAGCACTGAGGACCGAGGAGTCCCCCTTCCTCTTGAATCAGCCACCAGGCCCGCTGCTGGGGTACCCAGAGCCCCCTGGGAGCCCACATCTCTGACACTGCCATTGGAGAGATCTTAGGTGCTGCACACACCACCTGGCCCTATTTAAAGCCAATCCATTATTCTAAGAAGGATTATTTATATGTAAAATGCTCCTGGGACAGCAGTATTTGTATTTCTGGGCTGCTGCATCCCCGATTTCCTCCCTCCCTTAATATAGCCCCAGGCGCTGCGGGTGAATGCCTTGCGATGCCACTGTAATTTTTATCAAGGCTTGTTCCTGGTAAAAAGCCTCTTTGTTTCAGAGAAATGTGATTTGGCCTTTTTTCTTCCTCTCCCCGATTCCTTGGTTAATATACCACTTCCACGTGCCCTGAGGGAAAGCAAGGTATTCCATGGAATTGCTCGAATCTCACTGTTTTTCTTCTAAATCACAACTGACTTTTTTTCCTCGACCCATGCAAAAGCACTATCTAAGCTGGCAGTCTGGGCTGGAGCTTTAATTTCCACTGTAACCCTTTGCTGTCTGAATGTCTCCTAGCCTCAGGTCATAGATTTCCAGCTAGAATAAGTCTTCTGCTTCAACTTACTCATTTTACAGATTGAGAAACTGAGACAATTTGCTCCAGATCCCACAGACAGCAAATAATGGAGCCAGGATTTGAACCCTCTGATTCCCAGTCTATCCCCTTCCCACTGCAGCGTGATGCTGATGATGGAAAGGATTGGGTTAGGACCAGTTCCTAGCAGGGAAGAGATAGAGCTGATGCGGGAAAAACCTAGTTAGAACCACCACCCCCCCTCATGGACTTCCCATCATCAGAACCAAGCTGAAAATTAAAAATTGTCAAGTTTTCCCAGCCCAGAGCTCCAATACAATAAAGCTCGTTTTGCTATAAACAAACTTGCTATAAACAGTCCTAGTTGCCCATAGCATTTCTGGGCTCTGGGAAAATTCAAAAGTCCTCTTTTTTAGCTTTAGTCAGAATCAAGATTGAGTCTAGCTTGGTACGTGCGCCTGTCTCTTAATTCAAATAAGTATTTAGAGCAATATTCTAAAAAAAGAAAGCAAGATACAGCTAAAGATCCTCTGGTTGACTTTGGTGGAGAGAATGATGGTAGCATCCACCCTGCATATGAACTTGCTGAAAATTACATCATCCTCTACACATGGAGGACCACATGTGATCAAATGAAATAAGATAATATTTTACAAAGCATTCTACACCCTTTAAAGTGCTATATGAATGCTAGCTATTTGTTATTATTAGTTTATATTATACTTACATATAATATTTATATTATTAGTTCATTTTATGTTTATAGATAATAGTTAGATTATTAGTTTATATCATGCTTATATATCCATATTATTGATTTATATTTTACTTATATTTAATATTTATAGTATTAGTTTATATTATACTTACATATAATATTTATATTATTAGTTTATATTATGTTTATAGATGATAGTTATGTTTATATCATGCTTATATATCCATGTTATTCATTTATATTATACTTATATATAATATTTATATTATTAGTTCATATTATGTTTATAGATAATAGTTATATTATGTTTATATCATGCTTATATATCCATATTATTCATTTATATTTTACTTACATTTAATATTTATATTATTAGTTTATATTATGCTTATAGATAATACTTATATCATTACTTTATATCATGCTTATATATAATATTTATATTATTAGTTTATATCATGCTTATATATAATATTTGTTATTAGTTTATATCATATTTATATATAATATTTATATTATGCTTATATATTTATATTATTAGTTATGTTATATATATTATTTATTTTATTAGTTTGCATTATGCATAAGTATATATTATTTATTTTTAAATTTAATCTGATAATTATATTCCATCATATTTTTTGTTTTCAAATATTTGATTTTCCACATATTCCATCATACTCTCCATTTTCCCATCATCTTTTTTAAATTTTCAAATATTTTATTTTTGATTACATGTATAAAGCTTTTAACATTTGTTTTTTTTTTTTTAATTTTGAGTCCCAAATTTTCTTCCTCCTCACTCTATTGTTATCATAATAATTGTTATTTTTATTTTCTGGTGAGCAAGGCACTGTAGCAGAATAGATGCCAAGGAAACAAAGATAGAGAAGATGTGGTCCTTGCCTTCAAAAGGCTAATGATATGATTGGGGAGACAAGACAAATGCCCAAAAGAATGACCAGCAAGAGAGGGCAAGGTATAATCAGGGGCCAGAGATATATGGCCAATTAGTGCACTTAAAACTCTGAGGAGCACCACTGTGAACTAGAGCAGGCAGGGAAGGTTCCTGGGAACAAGGGGAGTATGAGTTAAGTCTTAAAGAAGCAACAGCATGACAAGAAATGATGAACTAGAAGAGAGAGAACTGACTAAGAGTCAGAAAAATCTGAATGCTGACTGCACACATGGCTCTGGGCAAGTGACTTCATTTCTCAGTGGCCTAAGCAATTCATTACAATATGGTTATAGGTGTATGAGGGTTGGAGGAACATCCTTGCCAAAAATTCTCTATGCCAATTGAAGAAGAGGAAGAGGAGGAGGAGGAGGAAGAAGAGGGAGAAAAAAAGAAAAAAAAAGAGTCAGGAAGATGTAAGTTTGAATCTATTTCTGACACTGACCATGGATATTTCATAGCATCTTTCTGTAGGGGCCTCAGAGGTTGGTTAGTTTAATCCTTTTATTTTATGTATGAGTCCCAGGGAAGTTAGGGGATGGTGATATACATTAAGATGCATAGCTCAGAGAGACAGAGACAAAAAATAGAAGCAGAGAGACAAAATCAGAGAAAGACAAAGAGGTAGAGAGATGGTGGAAAGAATGTCAGACAGACAGACAGACAGATAAATAGACACAGAGACAGACAGACACAGACACAGAGAGATATGGAAATGGTGCTGAATCTCTGTATCCACAATACCTGGCATAGTGCTGGGCATATAGTAGGTCTTAATAAATGCTTATTGATTTATTCACTGATTACAGAAAATAGAGTTGATAATCTCTCTGAGTGTACTAGTCAGACCAAATCTAAAAATATTATGTTTATATATTGGATTACTTGCCATATATGGGAGAGGATGGGAGGAAGAGGGGGAAACCAGAACACAAGATTTTGCAAGGATTATTGTTGAAAAAATTATCCATGCATATGTTTTGAAAATAAAAAGCTTTAATAAATAACAACAAATATTATGTTTGTTTTTAGAAACTACTATTAAGGAAGGACATTGATAAACCATATAGTATCCAGAATCAGGCAACAAGAAGGGTAAATTGTCTTGAATCTATATCATTTAAGAATTGGTTGAAGGAACTGGGGATGTTTATCTTGTTTATTCATATATTTTAAGGGTCCTAATGAAGGAAAGAGATTAACCTCGATTAGCTCCAGAGAGAATCAGGAGCAATGGGTAGAAGAGAAAAAGGACAAATTTTGGCTGAAAGTAAGGAAAAATATGAGAATTAGAATTCTCATAAGTAGGATGAGTTGACTGTAGAGGAAGTGTATTTCCCTGGATGTAAGTATAAGCAGAGGCCAGATTATCTATTTGTTGGGCATTCTTTTACTAGTGAGCATTCTTTTAGGGGTGCGGATTGTTCATGGTTTGATTGATCATCATCGGGACTCCTTTTATCTGTAAAAAATTTCTGATTTAGAGACTCAGAGAAGTTCAATAATTAGCCCCAAATCACACAGTATGTAAAACCAGAGTCAGGATTTAAATGTACTTTTAACTTAGAAGTAGAAGGCTTTTCTCACTCTACTTCCATTCTCTCTAGAGATTAGAAAGAGAAAAAGTCCTTGGCTATCAATGGGTTCAGGTCACTTGTATCTCACATGAATGAAAACTTGGTTTCTTGAAGGAGGCTTTGGGGGCAGGGTCATACCCTTCCCTTGTGATCTCTCTCCTCATTTCATGAAGGAAATAGGACAATATGGAGCTTTGAGCTCCTTCCAGACCGGGACACTTGGGCCAGAGTTAAAGGGGAGGCTCGGAGATGCTGAGGCGAACAAGAAAACATATGTGCAGAAGATGAAGGAGAGATAAGGTTGTGGTGAGAACATTGACTCCACTTGGTGCTGAGGTTTGGAAACAGTCTAGGAAAAGCGAGCGAGGGCCGGATACAAGCCCAGCATCGATTTTGTGCCAGTTTGGGGGGAAGCACGCAACTCCTTGAGGCTAGCTTTGGGAGCCTCCCTTTTGGGTCTTCTGGGAGTGGGCAGAATGCCCTATGATTCCACTCTGAGGATAGGGTAAAAAGGTGCCCTACTGCTGATCAGTAGGCAAGCCCCAAACCATGAAGTTCTCTCTAGGGCATAAATGGCCCCAAGATGTAGAGAAAGCCCGGCAGACAAGACAACCACTTAGACTCTACCCAAGTACTCTCTGCCAGCCAATCCACAGGCTCACATTCCAAACCTAATCTCCAGGATGAGAAGTCTGCTCCAAGCCAGGCTGCATTATGGGGGGAAATGGACTCTCATTGTTTTTGGGGGGGTTCTATTTAGTGTGAGTCAGAGGGCTAAATGTTATGCAAACATGCACATAACCATCCCTCAACTATGTATAGACACATTAATCTCTTCAGTTTATACCAACTGGATCTGTGGTCACCACTGATGGGCTCTAGCAGTGGAAGAGAAAATCACCAGCCAAATACGCTAGAAGTCTTCCATTCCCTCCCTACTCCTCTTCCATTATATCCAAACAGCAATAGAAAGAAGAGATAGAAAATGGGGGGGGGGAGAGAAGACTCCATCTTTAGCATCATCCTGGGGCTATAAGGCACTCAGGAACTTTGAGGGGAAGAAATTTTTGCCAACAGAAGAACAGGAAAAGTTGCTTTGTATGGGATTTGATTCTTTCATTTACTTGTCTTTGCTTCAGGTGTGCTAAATTGAGATTGCCATTTCAGGAGTAAGGGGATGGTGATCACAACAAGGGAGAGGCTGACAAGAGGCTTGGGAAAAGGTGCAGAGGCTGGGGGATGATGGTCCTTGAGGTCTAGTTCACTAGAGTACTTTTTTTGCATAATTTTTTTCTCTTTCTCTTTTCCATTTCTTGTTCCTACATTTCTCTCATCAACTGTGGGTGTCTCCCAAGGTTCTATCTTAGGTGCTCTTCCCTTTGCTCTTTCTCCTCTCTCATTTGGTGACTCCTTCAGCTCCCATGGGCTTAATTAGTATTTGGAGACAGATGACTGGAAGCTCTTTATATTCAGCTGTAGTCTCTCCTCCTGAGCTTTAACCCCACAGTGCCCATTGTACATTTTAAATTGAATGACCCAGAATTATCTCAATCTCAACACAACCAAAACAGAACTCATTATCTGTTCCACCAAAATCCCCATTCTACCCAGCCTTCCTATTTCTGTTGAGGGTACCATCATCTTTCCAGTCCCCAAGCAAGTATCATCTTCAACTTTTCTCTCATTCACCCCACAAATTCAATCAGTGAACGAATCCTTCTATCTCCACAGAATCTCTCATGAACAACCTTCCTCTCCAATAATGCAGCCTAGAACTCTTGTTCAGGCACTGATCACCCTTTGCCTGGACTGTTGTAATCATTCTCCTTACCCCTAACTCTCCCCATTCCAACTCATCCTCCACTCAACTGTTAAAGAGATGTTTTCCAAGTGACGGTATCAGTCTTCAACACATTCACATATACATCCAAACTCAATGAATTCCAGTGACACTCTGTTACTTCTAGAATCAAGTGTAAACAGGTCACCATCTAGCCCCATCTTACCCTCACAGGCTATTTTCATACTAGTTTCCTCCACATAGTTTAATGATCCAGACATTTAATGGCCCACTCTACCTCCTCTCTCTGTTTCTTTGCCTTGACTGTACTCCAAGAGTTGAAATACTTTCCTTTTCACCTCTCTCTCTCAGACTTCTGAGTTTTCTTCAAGAAATCAGCTCAACAGCCTCTCAGAATATTTTTCCTGCTCCCTTAAGACTACCAGTGTCTTCTTTTGTAGGATTGCCTTTTATCTGCTTTGTATATGTATTGCATATATTAGAATGTAATTTCCTTCAGGTTTTTGTCTTTTTAATCCCATGATCCTGCATAGTGTGTTGCACATAGTAGGTGCTTCATAAATAGGTGCTGATCGACTTACTGATCCCCAGACAAGGCTTTTCAGAGAGGAAAAGACTTGAGATAGAGGACATCAGAAATCCTTGCTATGTTACTTGTATGACCATGTATAAATCACTTCACATGTCTATGTTCAATTTCCTTAAGCAATAAAATAAATGATGATGATAAGATAACAGCAAAGGTCTCCTCCATCTCTAAATCCGATATGAATATGATCCCTTGAATCCTTCTAAACCAGAAATTTGATTTTTTTATTTGGAAATTTGGAAAAATAGCTTCCCATTCTTATTTAGATTTCAGCAGTGAGAAGTGTGTTGAATGGGTTAGGGAATGATCTTTCATCCTTCAATGCTTCTACAAATGTCTTTATTGTTCTTGTATAGTATTTTGATCCAGACCATGCATAGAGTAGGAGTCTATGAAATGTCGGTGGAACAAAAGACACCTGCTCACATTTTGGAGTGAACCAAAAGAACATTAGCAGAGAATCGAGGATGCCTCAAGACAACTCAACAAGTTCCAGGCACTACGCTAAGTGCTGAGAATACAAAGAAAGATAAAACACAACTCCTGTCCTCAAAGAGCACCGGATAAATTTGTGATAACCAGCAGAGGAAATTTCAGTTGAAAAAGCATTGGACATTGAGGCAGTGGGGTCTGGGTTCAAATCTGAATTCTTGAAACCTTGGCCAAATCATGGGGTACCTCGGAATCTCAATTTCCTTATTTCTGCAAAAAGAACGTTGGACTACTAAATGACCTCTAAGGTTCTTTCCTCTAGCTCCATGAGCCTGAACAGCTTAGCCCTCACCTTTCACCTAAGATACTGTTGGAAGGACCCATGAGTTTAAGCCTTGAGGTCTGAGCTTTCCCCATACATCACCCAATTACTCAGATGAAGGGTTGTGGATCTCCTCCAGCCAAAATCGACCCTGGGTGTCATGCTGCCCCAGAGCTGACTGATCACTTTTGACAGATACAGCTACACAGACTTTAGAACATCTTCCCCCACTGAGATGCTGCTGAAAATCCTCTTCCCTCCTCCCTTTCTTGTTACTAGCCAAATGGGTTAATATTTCCAGTCTAAAAAAGCTGCCAGACAGATGAAGGCAAAGGAGAAAAAGAAACACTTTCTATCAGCGTCTCCATGGGATGGGTAGGTGGGTGGCAATGTCTGGCTCCATGAAAATCGAACAGTCAGGAACACAAAGGGCTAGGCGCAATTCTCTCGGCACTTGGTTTAAGAGCCTGTGCCGACTGAATCCTGAGTAGCTTCCACCCTCGACTACTTGGAGACGATCATGCAAAAATGGATAAAAGGGGATCAGCGATCTCTAGGTTCCAATTCTGCCTGATAGTTCCTACCTATAATTCAGGGCAATTTCCTCATTTTAAAGCTAGACCTCAGGATATTGACATCTGACAATTCTCTTATTCTCTGGTCTACAAAATGTTTTATAAACACGTTCCTTTTTTTAGAAGTCCAGAAAAAGTCCATGAAATGAAGAAAACAACAAAATTTGATTTTAGTAAACCAACTTAAAGACCCTACCCCACCCCTCCCATTTTCAAGCAGGGAAACTGAGGCAAAGCATAGTGCCAGCATTCTGCAGCCCAGTAATCTCTGCTATGACTTGAAGAACTAATGTTCATAAAGGTTAGTCCAGGATAATACAGGTTGATTTACTGTAAAACAAAAATAAAGATTCTCGGTCCTGAGTCCCTTTCAGCGTTTGTGGTACAGGTAGTCATCATGAGGGCAGAGGTTACCAATAATCATATAGTTTAAAAAATCATTTAGAGTCACGCAAGATGGGAAGGTAGGGTTTGGCTTTCAGAAGACAGGGGTTTGCTTTCATAGAGGGCATCCTCACATGGAAATAACAGATACACTATAATACAACAACTTTAAGAGCAATAATGTTATGGCCATTTTCCAGATGGAAAAAAAAAAAAGAGGCTTTAGAGTATTGAAGGATCTTGTGACATAGCTGGCCATTGTCAGAGGTAAGATTCAACCCCAGGTTTTCTTGAATTTCCAAAAGTAGCATTCTATTGATGGTGCAAAACTGAAAGAAGATCGTTCGCTTTAACAACTTTATTAAAACTCTTGAAAGCTTTCACCAACCCAAGACTTTGGAGGCATCCAGCAATTTACTAGCCATCATCATCCTCATCATTCTTTTCTGGTCTTTTTCAAATATTCCTAAATTAAGAACTAGAAGAGACCTCGGAAGCCATATTATTCTCTCTCTCTCATTTTACAGATGGGGAAACCAAGGCCAGGAAAGTGACATGAATTGTCTAATGGCATACAAGTCAAATGATCACAGGGTTAGAATGGGACTTCAGAAGCAATAGAATTCTCCCTTCACAGATGAGAAAACTGAGGCCCCAGAACTTGAAGTGATTTGCCGGGTCAGATCAGGAGTCAGAGGAATAATCTGAACAGAGGTTCTCTGAATCCACAACCTTTTCTCTGAGACCTGCTGGGGCGTGTGTGTGTGTGTGTGTGTGTGTGTGTGTGTGTGTCTGTCTGTCTGTCTGTCTGTGTGTCTGTCTGTCTGTGTGTCTGTCTGTCTGTGTGTCTGTCTGTGTGTATCTGTGTGTCTCTATGGGTGTCTGTCTCTGTGTCTGTCTCTGTAGGGGTCTGTCTGTATGTGTGTATCTGTCTGTCTGTGTCTCTATGTGTCTGTCTGTGTCTCTGTGTGCATCTGTCTGTTTGTCTCTGTGTGTGTATCTGTCTGTCTCTCTGTGTCTGTCTCTGTGAATGTCTGTCTGTCTCCGTGTGTGTCTGCCTGTCTCTGTGTGTCTGTTTGTCTCTGTGTGTGCATCTATCTGTCTGCGTGTGTGTTTGTATCTCTGTGTATGTGTGTGTCTGTCTCTGTCTCTGTGTGTATCTGTCTGTCTCTGTGTTTGTCTCTGTGTATCTATTTGTCTCTCTGTGTCTGTCTGTCTCTGTGGTTATCTTCTGTTTCTGTGGGTGTGTGTGTGTTTGCCTATCTCTATGTGTCTATCTGTGTCTGTTTGTCTCTGTGGCTGTCTGTCTGCCTGTGTGTCTCTTTGTCTATCCGTGTGTGTCAGTCTGTGTGTCTGTGTCTGTGTGTGTGTATCTGTCTGTCTCTGTGGGTGTCTGTCTACCTGTGTGTCTGTCTGCCTGTCTCTATGTCTGTCTGTGTTTGTCTCTGTGGTTGTCTGTCTGCCTGTGTGTCTGTCTGACTGTCTCTCTGTGTCTGTCTGTGTGTCTATCTGTCTCTGTGGGTGTCTGTCTGCCTGTCTCTGTGTGTCTATCTGTCTCTGTGTGTGTGGAAGGGAATTCCCTGTCCACACGCCATCTCTCCTCCCGCACTCTGTCGGCCCCTCCAGGCCGGGCACCCCGAGGAGGGCGGCACCCCCTTGCCTCCGGCTCCCCGCCCCCTCCCCCCAAACCCTAGCCGGAGGGGGGCCCCGGGCCTTAATAAAGACGTGTATGGTTTTAAGCGTGAAATAAAGTGCTTCAGTCGGCCGGGCCGGGCCCCCGCGAGGCCGGCCGCTCGCCAGCTTCATTTAGCAGGCCAGTGGCGGTGAGAAGGGGGAAAAAAATGCATTAATTTTTATTAACAGGGAGAGCCATTTGTTCCCTGTGACAATATTTGACTTGTCGAAATGATTTTCACCTCTGCCACGAGGTGCGCGCTCCCCACATACATCACCCGATTACTCCGAGAGCGGCCGGGCCGCAGTCATTAGCCAGTGAATTAACGACAATCCCCGGCGCTATTAATCACCCTGCCAGCAGCTGCCGAGGCGCCCGCTGACCCGAGCGCGGCCCGGCCCGGCCCGGCCCGGCCTCGGCCTGGGGGCCGAGGGCCGCCTGAAGGCAACCCCCCACCCCCAACCCCACCCCGCCCTTCTTATTTTAGAGACGATGAAGAAGGGAAAGGGGGGGGCGAGGTTAGAGAGAAGAGGAAATCAGAGAGAGAGAGAGAAACAGAGAGAGACAGAGAGAGAGAAAGAGAGAGAGAGAGACACAGAGAGAGAGACAGAGACAGACAGGGGGGAAGAGACAGGGAGACAGACAGAGACAGAGAGAGAGAAAGACAGAGAGAGAGGAGAGACAGAGACAGAGAGAGAGAAAGAGAGAGACACAGAGACAGAAATAGAAACACACACACACACACAGACTCACATAGACACACACACACACAGAGACAGAGAGACACACACAGAAACAGAGAGACAGACAAGACTCACATAGAGATAGACAGACAAATACACACAGAGAGACAGA
>JAJPUD010000025.1:104400-185713 GCA_023553655.1 Myrmecobius fasciatus
GAGAGAGAGAGAGAGAGAGAGAGAGAGAGAGAGAGAGAGAGAGAGAGAGAGAGAGAGTCAGAGACAGAGGGAGCCAGACAGAGAAAGAGACATACAGAGACAGAGAGTCAGAGACAAAGACAGAGAAAAGTTGGCTGGAGGGAACAAAGAGACAAAAAGAGATACAGAGAGAGAAGAAAAGAAAAAGGGAGAAAAGGAGAGAAAAGGAAGAGAAAAAAAGAACTGAGGAAAGAGAGAAAGGAGACCAAAGATAATGATGGAAAGGAGATGGAAGAAAAGAAAAAGGAGGGATTGAAAAAGAAAGATAAAAAAGAATAGAGATGGATAAAAGGAGAGAAAGAGAGAAGAAGTGGAAAAGGGAAGAGATAAGATTATAGTAAGGAAGGATATGGAGAGAAAAGGTGGGAAAGAGAAGGGAAAGCAAAAAAAGAGAGAAAGAGGAAAGAATAGTAAGGGAAAGAGAAGACAGGAGAGAAGAGTATAAGAAAATTTCCCTTTTTCCCTTCATCTTTACTTTTAAAACTGGACCAGAAACCATCAACCATTCAAAGAACCCCTGAACTACTTTGTGTCTTACCCTTTATGCAAAGGGAAGAGACTCTTTTCATCAGTGTTAACTGACAGAGCCAAGTCTTCCTTCCAAGGCCCACAAACATGAGCCACATTTTCTGATTCCCTCCCCTCCCCCTACTGGGTCTTCAGCTCATTCCCAGCCCACAGACCTCACTCTTAGCTCTCTTTGAAAGAAGAACTGACCCGATGGAATAAACCAGCCAACTGGGGGAAGCAGACAAGATAACTTTGTCCTCTCTGGGGCTCAGCAGAAGTTCATTCAAACTCTACAAATCTAGGTTTCCAACCACTTGGATATGTGTTATTATATATATTTATATGTAATATTGAATAACACTGTGGATACGGATGACGTGTTAACACGTTCATTTGTTTGACACATTTGGCACATTTTCCTTGACATATTTTAACTCTTTGTTGGCATCTTTCCCTTTCTCACACATATTAACTCCGTGGTCGATTTGAGGAAATGGGAAAAGTAGAGGCTTGGGAAGATAGTTTAATCAAGGGTAAAAGAGACCAGTAAGGGTGTATGTGTGTGTGGGGGGGATGTACATGTGAGGAACAGCTAGTTTTCTTCTCCCTCTGGCATTCTTTCCAATTTTCTGGGCCAATGGAAATTTCCTCATTTTGCTAATTAGTGACTGATTTACAAGTTCTTGTTTCTTCCATTCGGGTAGGAAAAGGCACTTAGCATGACAGTCTGATGCTGGGAACTACTTGTTCTCAACAAAGGAAAAAATATTATTGTTGTTCATCTGAGTGCCAGTTTTACCTCATGGAGGTAGAGGATGGTAAAGGGCAGGGTACATGGCATTCAACTTCCCATGGTTTTTGTTGCTGCTTACAAGACTTTCTCTATAGCTAATCTTGATTTAACAGCTTGGTATGATGGTGGAAAGAATCCTGATTTTGGAAGTGGATTCCAATCCCATCTCCACCAGCTAATACCCATGTGACCTTGGTCACATTATCTCCAAATTTCTGTGCCTCTGTTTCCATATCTGTAAAAGAGGGGATTTGAATATATTACTTCTTAGGGTTCCTTCTAACTCTAACTTACGATATATGTGAAAAACTCTACTGATGATAAATAGCTTTATCTCCTCTTGTTTTTGGCTCCTAAAAACTGGTGCCTTCCTCATTCGTTCCAAAGCTGGCCCAAACCACATTGGTTTCAAGATCAGTCTCAAAGTCTCGGAAAGACTGATTTCCCAGAGTGTGAGCAGTCGCTTTGGGCTCAGGCCATTGCTGGGGAAACCGCTTAAACGTTCAAGGCCACGGTTGGGATTTAGATATACCCCCATGTTGGGATGCCTTTCAGAAACATCTTGGAGCCAAAGGATGATCTTGAATCTTCATTGTGGGGCTGGAATTCCTTCGAGAGACCAAATTGCTCTGTCATGCCTGTCTGTTTCTGTCTTGTCAAAATATAAGCCTCCCAAAAGAGAGGAGGGGGGATTCTCCTAATAGTTAGAGTTCTTTGGGTTCTGGTTTTCAAAAAAATAAAACAAAAAGCACAATAACAACAAGAATCCCAGCACTCCTTCAAATATGGCATAGGAAAAAAAATTCCATTTAATTCCCTTCCCAAGAAAAACTGGTTGATTCCCTCCAGCTGCTGATACTTTCCCCTATCCACCAAATTACCTACATTTATTTCACATATATTTTGTACATATTTACATATGTACATGTTTTCTTCCATACTCCCATCCTAGTACCCGATAGAATATAAGCAAGGCAAGAAAAGGAGTTATTTTCTTTTGTATTTGTGTTGCCCGGCACATAATTAGTTGCTGTTGTTGCAAATGATTCATTTAGGGTTTTCTTGACAAAGATACTGGAGTGGTTGGCCATTTCCTCCTCCAGCTCATTTTACAGATGAAGAAACTGAGACAGATAAGGTTAAATAGTATACCCAGGGTCACATAGCTAAGTGTCTGATGCAGGATTTGAACTCATGAAGACGAATCTTCCCAACTCTAGCCCTGTGCTCCTATCCACTTGACCACCTATCTGCCCCCCAGCACATAATTAGCACTTAGTAAATGGGTATTGATTAACTGATTGATCCTGTGGGGGTATACTGGAAAGCACTGGCCTGGCCTAGCAATAATTAGCATTGACCCCATCTGTAGGGTTTTTAATCTGTATTATGCTTTTGTTTTTATTTTTTTTAATTGGGATCAACTGGTTAAACTCATCCAAGACCAGCATTATTTCATCATTTGTGCTTTGCTTCTCCAGAACCTAGAACTGAACTGATTCAGTAATCAGGAGACCTAGATGGAGCCTGGCACAGTGGAAAGAAAGGTAATTTTGGAAGAAGAACCTGGCTTCTAAGGCCCTTCTAGCTTGAAATCTATGATTTAAGATCTATATATGGACAATATAGTGGATCATAAAATCAGAGGCTCTCCTGGGGACCATCAAGATCGATCCTCTCATTTTAACAGAGGAGAAAACTAAAGTCCACAGAAATGAAGTGATGGTCATGTAGGAGGTAGGATTTGAATCCAAGTCTTCGTCATTTCAAGTTCAGTACCTTCTCCTCTATGTCGGAGGTGCTTCTGCTCTGTGCTTCAGTTTCCTCATTTGTAAAATGGGGACAATAATGGAACTTACCTTGAAGGGTTGTTGTAAGAATCCAAGGAGACATGACCCTGTGGGAACATTTGAATCTTTACCACAACCCTTTCCAGATAAGGGCACTGTGATGAAGGGAGATTGAACAATTTGTTCAATGGTATAGAGGCATAAGTGGCAGACTAAGCCCAACAGTGGAACCCTGACTCCAAATACAACACTCTTTCCATTGAGCCACTGTGACTTTGGAAAGCTGTTTCCTTTGATCCATTTTGACTTTCCCCCTTAGATGGAATCCATTAAATTGGGTTTGGAAATTGCTGCTTTCCTGTTTCTTGAGCCAAACAGAAAACAAGATGATCATCTGGTTGGATACTGTAATTCATATGCAAGAATCAAAGAAAAGGTCTCCGTTCTGCCCAATTAAATGTCAGCATGTCTTTCCTTATGGTGCCATTTTCTGTGTAGAATCATACATATACCTAGATCTATGGGAAATCTTGAGTAACCAATTCCTCAAACCCTCACCCAGAGTCACACACTATACAGAAGAGCTGGAATTTGAATCCAGCTCTTCTCTCAAATTTGGCTCTCTTTTCACTCTCTGTGGTAGAAATTGAATATGAAGTGCAATTCTAACTACTCTGGATCAAATAGTTTAGGTAATTTTCTCAGTATCACCCAGCTAGTAAGAACCAGAACTGAGCTGAATTTGAACACAGCTCTCTGAACTCAAAATCAACATTCTCTCTGACTGAACCCCCAATTTTTTTCTCTCTCTGTTCCAATTTATTCGTCACACAGATAACCAACATAAACTTCTTAAGCACAAATATGACCAACTCATTCTCCTATTCAATTATTTTCAGGGTTTTCCTATTGCCCTTTGAATAAAATATGAACTTCTCAGCTTGGCATTTAAATCCCTTTCCAATCCATCCCCAGATAATCTTTCCATGGGTGCCCTCCCACAGAGGTGTTTAAACTCAGTGCCCGAGACTCAAATGGCTGCAACCAGAATAAAATATAACCCATAAATGTTTGGCAATGAAGAATATCACAACTCAATGTAGATAATGTCGATTTGTGGTTTTCTAAGTCAAGAAATGATCCATTGGTGTACGTTCCTCCCCTTTATACAGCAGACAAACTGGAATACTTATTGTGCCTTGAATTTATTAAGCTCCTGTCTTTGCACAGACTGTTCTTCATGCCTAGAATGCTATTCCTTCTCCCTTCCTTCTTTTAGTATCCATTCCTTCTTTCAACGAACTTGTGTATCGTGTCTTAGGAGAAGACTTTCCTGGTCCCCTCACTTTTAGTGGATTTTCTCATATCCTCAAGTCATTTTGCTACAGTTATCTGTTTATATGTTTGTAAACCCCAGTAGAATAGACATTCCTCAAAGGCAAGAACTGTTTTTCATCTCATCTTTGTCATCCCAGTGTGTGACAATTTTTCTTGCATATAAGAGGGGTTTAATAAATGTTTGCTAAATTGGATTGGACTTGAAAAATATCAAACATATCAACTTAGCTATTTTTTGTATTGTTCCCTGCCATATATAACTGAGCATAGCACTCAATAAATAGCAGTTCATTTAATTGTTTCCAAAAGAAACCTGAAAAGTCGAATTTGTGTCAGATAAAGGAGAGCTATGGGTAGAATTCAGGGAGAAAGGAAGGCTATTCATTGCAAGGCCATTTGGCTCTCGATGGTTCACTTTAAACAAATCTGACATCATGGCAAGATGGAAATGGGATACATCTGTGACTAGTGACACATGGTAAAGTGGGAAGAATTATCTTATCCCTTCAAAAAATGTTTTTCTTTTCTTCTTCCTTTTGAAAAAGTTAGGTCTCAAATATGTCTTCCTTGAAATAGAGATTAGGAAGCTTGGCTTGAATTTATAGGGTGAGGAAGAGGAAGAAGTAATTGGCTTTAGTTTTAGCATCAGTTGCCAAGCCAAGAGAGATTCCAGTCTCCCTATAACAAGCCAATCTATTTCAGAGGAATATTAAATCATGAAGGAATATGTAGATAGGAGGCACAGTATGTAGATCCCTTGACCTGGAGTCCAGAAGATCTGAGTTCAAATCTAGCCTCAGACACTTGCTAGCTGTGTGACTTTGGTCAAGTTCTTTAACCTCTGCTTGCCATAGTTTTCTTAACTGTAAAATGAGGATAATATTAGGGTTGTTGTGAGGAACAAATGAGATAGTTGAAAAATGCTTAGCACAGTGCCTGACATATAACAGTCAATAAATACGTTTGCTATAGAGTAGATGTTATATAAATGCTAACTATTAGCAATTACCATTCTAATTGGCACTATGTCATGGTATTCCCAAGTCTACCCTTTTCAAATGGGTCTGTGTTTAATTGGATAAGCACTTATTAAACATCTACTGTCTGCAAGGTGAAAGGCAACATGGAATAGTGGATAGAGAGCGAGCCTTTGAGTTAAAAAGACCAGAGTCCAATCTTGGTGGAGATATCACTCTAGCCAAGTAATTTAACCTCTCAAACTCTTAGAATATAAGGTGTAGAATAGTTGCTGTTCTGCATTAGATTAGTACGCATTTAGATTAGTTTAATTTAATTAATTTAGATTAGTTCTTTGCCAAGAAGACCCCAAATGACATCACAAAGAGTTGGACAGGATAGAAATGTGTGGAAAACAACAACAAAATTAGATTACTGGTAAAAGGAGTTTCCCAACCCAGAATTTTTATATCGGTGAAATCACTGGTCCAGACCCAACAAATACCCAAACCTAGGCAAGGCACGGAGACTACAGTTGACAAGAAGGCAGTTTGTGCAGTGGACAGAGATTTAGCCTTAAAGGAAGGAATACTTGAATTCCAGCCCCAGTTCTGATAAATTTGTGTACAGAGTTTCTTCTCCCTGAAATACTCTGGATTAATCATAGATTGAGTCCCTATCCTGGAGAGGGAGATCCCCAGGAGTGTGTTATGACTTGCATAAGTAATAACATAAGCATAAGTACAATGCACACACACAAAAAAAAACCCAGTGTTATTCCAATAAAGACAATGACTTACTAGGTACAAAGATCAACAGAGGTACCATTTTGGAGACAGTGCTTCAACTGTGCCTTTAAAGAAACTAGGGATTTCTGCAAGGTAAAGGTGAGAAAGGGAGACATGACAGACATGGACAAAGGTACAGAGGCGGGAGGTCCCTGGTGGTCCACAGTCAGCAGGCAAGTTGCAAAAGGGGAATTTCTTCTGTTAGCCCAGTTCTCCTCCACCACCACAGCCATCACCCCACTCCCAGAATTATGTCAGTTAAAGAAGCCCTTCCATTTCAGGTGAAAATGTAAAGCTGTCAACGACCTCATTTCACTGCAGGTCCCTTTGCTTGACCGTACCTCTCCAAGCTACCCGGCTGCCCACAGCACTTAGCCAGCAATTTCTCATCCTTCAGATCCACTGCCTCCAAGCACTCTTAGCAGAAATACACATCAAAAAAGTTTTCTGTCCAATCAGCAACAACTCCCCATCACTTATGGGATTAAGTGTTTGCAAAACTAAGGCTGACTTGCAGGTTTCCAATTTTAGGAAAGCCTCATCCATACAGCATGGTATAGGAGCTCAAAAAACCTGATACCCATAACCTGATCAAGCCCACAGCCCGTCCCTGGGTCCATGTGAAAACAACAATAGCCATTCCTTTGGCGTGGAAATGTCCCCCCTGACACCGACCGTGTTTCCAGAAATTAGAAAGAAAAAGACAAAATGCCTTAGATGAAAAACTTGGTCCTCTCAGATTGCCTATTACACTGTTCACCAACTCCCAGACAACCTAAAATTATTTTAAATCACTTTTCAAACCTTAGAAAACCACTAAAACGGAATGATTTCCTCTGTTTATTATACATTATACTTAAGCTGTTGGCCAGATCTCTAAGTGGGATATAATTCATAGGTCGGCCTGTGTGAGTCAGCTGAGTGCTGAGATTTAGAAGGCTGGGAGCAAACTTCAGGGCAACCTGTATGCGCTCCATGAGTGAGAAGAGAACAAACTGGCTAGAAAGCCCCCATGTGCCTAGGCTCACCCCTCTCTCTCCCTGCTGATTTCCTAGATGGGAATATGGAAGGGACTGAATTCTCTGTAAATATTCTAGAGCCAACAGGACTTGGGACCAGCAGCTGAATGCTGAAGTTATTTCTACGACGGAGAAAGGGAAAATCACCTACCCAAGGTCATACAACCAGGACAGGAGAATCCATAGTTGATCCAGTGTCAGAGGTTGGTGACAAGGTTAATGAGGGAAATGGAAAGAGTGATGAGAACTAGGATTGTTACACTGAGGAAGAAAAAACTTGATAGCTGTAATCAAGTATCTAAAGGGGTATCATGTAGAATAATAATAATATTAAATAATGAGAAGGAGAAGGAGGAAGATGATCTGCAAACATTTTGATTAAAAAGTTTTCAAAGTGTTTTGTAGGCATTATCCCCTAGGGACTAGGTTGTTGGTATAGTGAATAAAGGAGCCAGGAGTCAAGAAAACCTGAGTTCAAATCTGGCCTAGGATTCTTACTAGCTATGTGACGCTGGGCAAGTCACATAACCTCATTTGCCTCAGTTTCCTCATCTGTAAAATGAGCAGGAGAAGAAAATGGCAAACCAGTATCTCTTCCAAGAAAATCTTAAGTGGAATCACAAAGAGTTGGACATGACTGAAACAGATGAACAATAACAAAAACAACAACACATTATTTCATTTGTTCTTCACATGATCTTTCAAAGTAAGTTCCATAATAATCTTCAGTTATATATATATTGTATTTGTCATATAATTTATCCTATTTAGCATGTATTAGATTACCTGTCATCTAGGGGTGGGGGTGGGGGGAAGGAGGGGAAAAGCTTGGGAAAAAAATTTTTGCAAAGGTCAATGTAGAAAAATCACTCATATGTTTTGTAAATAAAAAGTTTTATTAAAAAAATAATCTTCAGTTATATAGATGAAGAAACTGAGACTCCAGTGATAGCCTAGAATCACATATAATAGCACTTCCCATTCACAGTAATTGTCAAAATTAAAATGGCTATAAGCACTTTCTAAACTTTGAAATTCTAGATAAATGTCACTTTTGTCTTTGGTATTATTATTGTTTGTCCATTTTCAAAGGTAGGTGTCTGAAGCAAGATTCAAACCCAAGTCTCATAGAGAATAGGGTGGGCGGACTTAGAGTCAGGAAGAACTGGGTTCATATTTTGCCCAAACCATGGGCAAGTTACTTAATTTCCCTGAGACTCAGTTTTTCCATCTATAAAATGAGAGGGCTAGACTTTATTATTTTTACATTCTCTTCTAGCTCTAATTCTTTGATCCTGTGACTCAAGTATTCTGTCCTAGAAGTGCTTTCATTCTCTCCTGAAAGGGATGAATGAGGAGCAGTAGGTGGGAGTGGCATAGTGGCAGATTAAAAGGCTCTAAATCACTAGGGGGGAAAATCCCAACAATTGGAGGTGTCCCAAAGTAGAATAAGTTGCTTTTGGAAGGAATGGATTCTTTTTTGATAGAGTTCTGGAAGTCTTCAAGCAATAGATGAGTGTCAATTTAATGAGATACTTTCAAAGGAATTGTTGGTTAGGTTTGGGGTGGGCTGGTTGATCTCTGAGGTCCCCCCCTTATCCCAGAGATTCTGTAAGGCATTGTCATTTCTACATGAGAAAAGATGGTAGAGAATTTTTCCAATTAGCAGGTTAATCTGACCAACCTAAACATACAAATATGATCACTCAGGGCAGAGGATGGCTAAATCCCTAGGGAAATTTTCATAATGCAGTCAGAGGCAACTGGTATTATTCACCAAGAATAATGATCATCAAACCTCCAGGGCCTGGAGATGATGTAAGCACCCAACAGTAACTCAATTAGGCCTTAAAGAAGCTGAGGTAGGGCACCCTTCCAATAACCCAGACTCATAATGTTGGAGTCGTTCTTGACTTTTCCATCTCTCTCCCATTTGTGGCCAACCATTGCCAAGTATTGTCAATTTCAACATCCAGAATATCCAGAACCCATTTCTCCACTCATGTGGCCACCACCAGAATCTCCTCATGTTTCATTTATGATGCCATCAAAGCATCATATTAGTTAACATTTATAAAGAGCTTTAAAGAGGTATATAAATTCTAGCTATAGTTGGTCTCCTGGCTTTCCATGTCCAATCCATCTTTTATCCAACTGCCAAATTGATATTCCTAAAAATACAAATCTTATCTAAAAAATCTTCAAGGGGTAAAATTCAAAATTCTCAGTCTAGAATTTAAGATCTTGAACCATCTGGCTCTCAGTTATCTTTCTAGTCTTATTTCATGTTGTTCTGCTTTATGTCATTTCCATTCCAGTCTAAAATTACATACAAATGTTCCTCTATTTGCCTCCATGCTTATTGAGTTGGTCCTTCATTCTAGAATGCACTTAATCCTCACTTTATCTTATAGAACACATAGCTTCCTTCAAAAAGCTCAGCTTAGCAGCCACATTTAATACAAGATCAGTTGTGATCAACACCTCCAGGACTAACACCTACAGAACCAAATTAAAGTGCAATTGGGAAATATTTAACAAAATAAGTTTTAAAAATAAGGGAACATAGATAATGTTAATATGTGATTTTTAAACTCAATACCATGGCAGCAGATATCCTTATATATGTCTTAGTGTCCCCAATTCTATGTGAGTTTAACACTGTTACTTTAGTACTCACTACTTCTTGAAACTATTTCACATGCTCTTGATGTTGATTTATCTATGGATGTCTCCTAGTTTACCCAACCCCCAGAGAAAAAGTAATCTCTTTGAGGACAGGGGCTGTTTCATTTTTATCTTTATGCCTCCATCACTTAATAAAGTGCTTTATACCTTAATAAACATTTCTTGAATTGAACTGAATTTACTAGATTCACTCCCAAGATCATGATTTTGAATCCTTAAATGTTAATTGTTGATCAATACTTATTCTTTCCTTTCCTTTCCACTTCATGTTTAGCCTTGTACTGATTGGGGAGTCAGGAAAATTCAAGTTCAAATCCAGTCTCAGACATTTCTTAGTTGTGTGGCAAGTAACTTGAACTCTATCAGCCTCAGTTTCTTCCTCTGTAAAATGGGGATAATAGTAGCAACATATCTCCCAGGGTTGTTGTAAGACTCAAATGAGATATTTGTAAAGCATTTCAAAAACCTTATAGCATTATACAAAAGCACTATATTATTATTGTTGTTATTATTATTATTATTGTCACCAATCAAGGTTCAGGGACCATTTGTACTATGCCCCTGCCATACCAGGTAAAGAAAGGGATAGAGATTAAATATGTGACTTCTTTAGTTTAAATAACACCTGAGTAAGGAAACTATTTCTACCAGTGCAGGTCAGTATGTCCTCTAAACTTACAGTTTTGGAGGATTGTCTTGGGTCACAGCCACTATGTGTCAGAAGAGACCCAGGACTTTATGACATCCAGGCAGGCTCTCTAGCTACCACACTGCTTCTTAACTGCCATGCAAGATGAGTTCAAAACCCTGGGTCAGTGGGTTCAGATTAAGTGTTCCATAGTGACAATGAAGAAGACAAGAAAGAAGGTGGAAGAGAAGGGCATCTGTGACTTACATTTCTATGTAAAGAGGGGCAAAGGGGCTGCTAAAATACCCCCCACAATTCTTGGATCACTGAAATTAGGGAAGTAGAATTCAGTCCAGATCCCTAGAATCATGGAATTTCAGAATTGGAGGCAGCCTCTGGGGTTTTCTACCTTTTTCTACCATTTCCATTAGTGGATCTCCTGTTTTAACCTAGTCACACTCAGGGAGAGAGAATGCAGTACTTTCCAGCACTGGACAAACCCCTTCCACTTCAGGAAAGTCCTAAAAACATCAGGAAGAAAGTTCCTGACAGTCAGTCTAAATCTTTATCTTCAAAACTTCTACCATAGCACTCGCTTCTGTTCTCCTGGGTTAATCAGAACAGGGACAATCCTCTCTTTTCCACATGAGATTCCTTTAAATGTTTTAAAAGACATTATGTCAGCATCCCCTTCCCTTCTTCCAGTCTTCTCTGCTCCCAGCAAAATATCTCTCAAAATTTTCAAATGATCCTCACAATCTTAGTCCAAGTAAAATATCTTAAAACTCTAAGTTCATCAAAAGCAATTGAAGGGTTCTTGCTAAATCCCATAAGAATTTTGCCCAATCTTTTATTCGTATTTTTCTACATTCAAGAAAGATACTTTGTTCCTAGTCCAGGTTAAACACCTACTTTCACTCTTTTGGGGTATTCCAACCTTACTGTACGACCCTTCATGGTGATTTATCCAGTTCTCCCCCCCCCACACCCCATCATCACCAAAAAAAAAAAAATCTTTGCCCTGGGAAAAAAAGGAGTCAACCAACCCCCTCCTGTAAATTCAGAGAAAGGGAGGAAAGGGAGCGACTCGGGATGCTGAAACGCCACTGGAGTCCAGCCTTGAAAGGAACAAACAATATCTTTAAGAGCATTCAAATAAATCTGGGAAGCTGGAAGCTTCGGTGACAAATTGCTTTACTGAAGCTGAAAGGCTCGGCTGGGCAACTCTGAACACAATAGGGAAAGGTTCAGGAAGCGATTTTAGATTAAATTAATTGTTCCCATTTCTTTTGTTATCTGTTGTTGAGGCAGTTCGGGGTTGGTCTGTCAATATTCTATAACCAAAAATTCATAGAAGTCTATTTCAATGTCGATATCTATATCCACACCGATAACCCTATCCTTAGATCTATCTCGGTTTCTTTATCACTCTTCTCTCTATCACTTTCTCTATTTTTATCATTACCTCTATCTCTACTTCTCTCTGTCACTTTCTCTATCTTTATCACTATCTCTATGTCCACTTCTCTATCACTATTTTTACACATATACATATATACACACATATATGCCTTATGTAGATTTATACACAAATCTGCACATGTACACTATATACACTTATATTATCCACGTTATTTAGTACATGTGTGAGAATACAGAACACAAATATAGGCTACAATTCTGCTCCCACACTTACTTTAAAAAAGTACGTTTGATTCATTGAGTTTTTTTTTTATTATTATTATTACTAAATAAAATCCCTACACAGATGTCGGATATTTCAAGGAGGCAAAGATATATTGACGGTGCCTTCTTTGCCTGGGGCTTAGTGCGATGAAGAGCACATCTTTCTTGACCTGATTATTTCCTGCAGTCAGACAAGCAGAGGGGACACTTGATTGTAGCTTCTCCCCGCCTCCCCATCCTTAGCTGGCAAGAAGCCTCACTTTGTCCGTTCCCTGCAGCCTGCATGGTAATGAGACAGTTTCTATGGAAATGAGCTTATAACTATTCATTTTCTTCCAATTCCCAATCCATCCACAAAGAGGTTCTCCAAATTGACCTCGATCTTTTATTATTGTTATTGTTATGATTATCATTATTATTATTGTCACCTCCCATCCACATCTCTTTACTCTCGAGTCTGACCTTCGAATGGGCTTGGAAAGAAAAAAAGGGAGAAATAGACTCTTTTTTGTTAAGATATACCAAAAAAAAAAAAAAAAAGCAGGGAAACTTTTCTCTTAGAGTGGCAGTGACCAGCAAGCAAAGGACAGTGAGTGAACCGATGATTGGTGCTTTTTCAAATAAAATAAAATAAACTTTTAAGTAACGAATTTTTAGGATTTTTTATTTCCCTATAGCTTTTCTGTTATCCCCTGCTGATTTTTAAAACAATAAAAATTGTTTTTTAACTGCAGTTTGAGGAGAGGGGAGGGTGGGTAGACGGCAGAGCTATTTAGTGACTAAGCTAATCTTTAAAGGAAAAAAAATTAAAATATAAACCCTCATCTTTTTGGGTTTTTTTTTGCAGAAGTGTGTGAGGGAGGGGGCTGGGCAGGATCATATGGGGGTGGGACACTATATACTATTGATTTTGGTTGAGGTGTCAGTTAACTTAACTACTTTTTCTCACCTTCTTTTTGATTGCTTCCTTTGAGGAAACAGCTCACTGGATAGGGGAAAGAAAGGGATGCAGAAATAAAAGCACAATTTCTTAAAAAAGAAAAAATACATATATACCAGGGATCGTGCCCTGTTAACATGTTTGTTGTTATAGCCTCCTTTGCCTGTCAATAACTTACTAGAAACTACTGTTGACTAACAAAGAGTCCACATCTACCAGTGATTTACCCAAACTCAGCCTGCTCAATTGTGGTATCAACATTTTCAGCTTTTGTTTATCAATTGTGTCCCATTTGGGGCACAGATTTCTTGACAGAGATAATGGTTTTCCATTCATTTACTTCTCCAGCTCATTTAACAGATGAGGAAACTGAGATAAACAGCATGAAATGACTTTCCCAGGGTCACATGGCTAATGTCAGATAATAATTTGAATTCATGAAGGTGAGTCTTCTGATTTCAAGCCAATACTTTGTCCATGGCATCACTTAGCTGCTCTTTTTTTTTTCATCTACTGTGTTGTTTATGAAAATGTAAAGTCAAAGCATGGGATGAGAAGTTGGATGAAATATTCTCTCTGATTCCATTCAGCTCTAAGATTCTACTAATCCTAAGAAGGACTGAAATTTCAGAATATCACAAAGAACCAAGAAAACTTTTGTTTTCTAGTGAGTCTAGTTCTTCTAGTGTTTAAGGTTTTTCAAATATTTAGTTATCCCTCAATCTTTTACATTCTGGCCTAGCTACTCTCAGCTATAATCTTTCCTTCTGTAATTTGTCTATTTGAATCTATCTGTAGGACTTTACATTAATCATTATTGAATTTCATTTCTATTCATGCTAAGATCCTATGTTTAAAGCCTTGGAACTGGAAGGAAACTCTAAGGTCATCTAGCCTCAACCTCCTCATTTAACAAGTGAGGAAACCAAGACTCAGAGAGGTGAATTGGTTTGCCCCAAAATTGCACAGAGCTAGGATGTGAATTTAAGTATGGTGCCTTCTAGTTCTATGCTCTTTCCATTGGACCATGATGCTTTTTAGACTTTTAAGAGCTTTCTTGGATTCTGAATCTCTTAACCAGTAGATTATTTCTTCCTAAGTATAAGCCTGAAGCACAATCTGACCATTTGAAGCCCATCAGTATAACTGAGGCAAAGAGCACTTTTATTTAGTACTCGGAGAAACCAAATTGGGAGTAGGGGAAGTCCTCCAGGTCTTTGTCTTTAGAGGGATCAGCCTTTTATCAGGACAAAGAAGGTTTGATCACACTCAGTTTTTAAATCCATATCTACCTGCCACAGTATGTAGAGGTCCTTGTTAGAAACACCTAGGTTGCCATAAGGTAGAAGTAGTGGGACCCTGATTAGTGGGTATTTAGCCTTCAGAAGAAATGACTGGGTGTTCATGAAAAGTAACATCAAGGATTTGAAAAACTGCCACATGGAAGAGGGACTAAATTCATTCTGTTCAGACTTTAGACTCAGAAGTTAGAGCTAGGAATAATTTGGGGATGAAAGGGTAGGGAATTGCTAAGAGGAAAACTTAGGATCAATAAAAAAAATACTTCTCATGAAGAGAGCTATTTCAAAGTGGAAGGAGCTTCTTTGGAAAATTCTGAGTCCTTCTATCTCAATGGAAGTCTTCAAGCAAAGGCTGGATGACCACTTGTCTGGGATGACTACATGAGATCCCCCTTTTCAACAATGATATCTCCTTCTTCATGTCAATAATATTGTTTGATCCTTTGACTAAGAAACTTACATCATTGAATAAAGTTTATTACAAATTCAGAGATGGACTATGGAATAGTAGAAAGAGACTGGCACCAGGAGTTGAGAGAAGCTAGGTTTGACTCATTTTTTGGACGGTAGGGGTATCTAGGTGGTGCACTGGTTTTAGAAAAATTTGACTTTGAATCTGAATTCAGACTCTTCGAAGGTGTGTGATCCTAAACAAGTCACTTTACCCTGATTGCCTCAGTTTCCTCATCTGTAAAATGATCTAGAGAAAGAAATGGAAAGCTACTCAAATATTTTTGCAAGAAAACTCATATGAAATCATAAAGAGTCAGACATGATTTTAAAATGACTAAACAACAACAAATTGGACACTATATTTGTGATCATGGGCAAGACTCAATAGCTTCAACTGTAAAATGGGAATCATAAGAACAGTATCAACCTTATAGAACTGTTCACAGGGTCAAGTGAGAAAATTAACTTGAAGAACTATACTTTAGAAATGTTAGCTATTGCTTTTGTTATTATTAGTTGTTATTAATTATCATTAGTTGTTCCTGTTGCCGAACTTATTCTTTTGTTTTTCAACAGGGTTCAGATAGAAGGTTTGATTCTGGGACAAATCTCTATGAAATGAATTAATTAAAAACCATTTACTATGTGCAAAATAGTGTCTTAAACTCAGGAATACAAAAAGAAAGCCAAGACAGTTCCTGTTCTCAATCAATCAATAAGTTGATTAATTAAAGAGCACTTATTAAGTACCTACTATGTGCACGGCACCAGCTAGGTATTGGGGATGCAAGAACAAAGAATGAAATAATCTTTATTTTCAATGAGCTTACATTCTGATGGAAGAAATGACATGGACCTATAAATATGTTATAAATATAGAAAAAATAAAGGCAACATGAAGTAGTTTGAGGAGGAGTATACTAGCCATCGGAGTGGGGGGTGGAGATTAAGGGACCCAGAAGAATCTTCCTGTAAAGCAGGGCTTCCTAAACTTTTTCCACATGTGACCCCTTTTTGCCCAAGAAATTTTTATGCAACCCCAGGTATATAAATAGATAAAATAAGCATACAAATCAAACATTGACTGATAATAAATCATAACTTCATAACCCCCACTTTCCCATATGGGATTACAAATAACAGTTTATTTGCCATAGAGGATGATAAAAAAAGAGATGGAGAAAAGAAAGGAGTATATGAAGTGCCATTTGGAGGAAGTTCAGTACCTTCCAATTAGGTGGGATCATGACTAGTAAAAAAGTGAGGGTGTGGGAAACAATTTTATTTGTAAGGAACAGGTAAAGTTCTTTATCTTCTATATTTAATATTCTATGGGACTCTTGGACAAAAAGGTAAACTGCCTTTTTGCAGGTGATTATTTTAGAATTTTAATTCATTAAATTAAGGGTCATTATCATTGTCATACACAAGCATCATTATTAATAAAATTATATATAATTAGCATAATTTTCATAATTCAAACATACTTTTAAAAGAACTTACATTTCGATGGTGCTAAATAAAAACTAAAGTGATCATTTTTGGTATAGATTCCTAATGATTCCAGAGAATCTGCCATAATGTTGGGGACCACCAATCTAACAAGATCACCCTATTTTGAAACCTAACCTTTTTGGGGATCTCATCCTGTTTCTGAATTTTTCAATTCAAAGCATTTCTGCTGAGTGAACATCTTCCTCTGGTTCTTCTGACTTATGTCCATCTCTCGGACCCTGATTCTCTCTCTAACCCTTTGTGAAGGCCCCAGACCCATGTTTCCTATTGTAGCTCTTCAAGACAGCATCGAAAGCCACCAGATTGCCCACATATCCCTTTTTCCCGATGAAGAGAGATTCTGCAACCCACTGGGGAAAAACACTGAACAGACTTTTTGACTTAGGGGCTTCATCCCCACATACTTTTCCCATTACTCATGTTCCCCTGCTTGAGTTAAGCTCAAGCAGGCCTGGAACAACCTCATTAACATAAAACCACATGATAATAGGAAACAGAGCATTTTAATGGTTTATTTTCTTATTATCTTTTGATACATTTCATCCTCCTTCTCCCTTTTCTACTGTTGCTACTGGGCTCTCTCTCTAACCTCTGTTTCCACGTTGGTTTGGGCTAAAGACTTTGTATAGCCACAGATTAGGCCTTTCACACTTTATCCTGTGGATTTTTTCCTAGTTAGGCTGGCTGCTCCTACCCATAGCCTTGCAAATTTGGAAGCCAAATCTTGAGATCATTTAGAAAAAGAAAAAATTAAGATGAAAAATAAATTAGTCTTTATCAAGCTGAAGAAGCCAGTTGAAACCTATATAGATGAAGCTGCCATCTGAGTCATAGCCTTCTCTGAAGTTTAAAAAATGTGGATTTTTCCCCCCTCACTCTTAAGGAAAATTAAAAAAAATTTTAAAGGAAGTGTTCAGGCTTAATCACTGTGACTAACTGTGAGTCAATGGCCCCAGGTGGGTATAAAAAAGTAAAAAGAAGAAAAGAAGAGAAACAAACAAGAAACCAGCCAAGAAAGCAAGAAGAAAAAAGAGAGAGAGAAAGGAAAGGAAGGAAGGAAGGAAGAAAGGAAGGAAGGAAGGGAGGGAGGGAGGAAGAAAGGAAGGAAGAAAAGAAGGAAGGAAGGGAGGGAGGGAGGGAGGAAGGAAGGAAGGAAGGAAGGGAGGAAGGGAGGGAGAGAGGGAGGGAGGGAGGAAGTGAGGAAGGACGGAAGGAAGGGAGGGAGGGAGGGAGGGAGGAAGGAAGGGAAAGAGAGAGGGAGGAAGGAGAGAGAAGGAAAGAAAGAAAAAGAAAAGATAAGATAAAAGAAAATCCTGGAACTTAATTTCAGTGACCTCTTCACTTATTTTCTTCAGAAAACAAGAGCACCGAATAATAAGTGGTCTAACTATAAGAGTCATTATTAAACTTTTTAAAAAGTTACTAATATAGAAAGGGAAAAAAGAAGGGAAAAGCATTTATATAGTGCATACTATGTACTAGACTCTGTGCTAAGCACTTTACAAATATTATCTCATTTAATCCTCCCTACAACTCTGGGAGTAGCTACTGTTATTACAGTTGAAGAAATTGAGATAAACAGGGATTAAATGACTTACCCAGGGTCATGCAGCAGTCATGTGTCTAACTCTATCCTTTAAAGTCACTAGCTGCCTTTGCCTGACTTATACTAGTGTCTTAATCATTGCTTGTAATTAATTTATCTCCACTTTGCATCTGCTACTCTGCCTGGTTCCAACTCTTTGGTTAAGATGATCATCTCTAATCTCAGCACCATGCTGCTAACTAAAGCCTTGATTTACATCACCTCCCTCAGCTCTCTCCCCCTCTTAGTTTAGAGGGCTGGAAGGTAGATGACCAAATTCCTCCCAATTCCTTCCTTTATAGAAGGCAAAAACTGGACTTTCTGCTCACTCCACTTTGTATCTGCTGCTTTCCCTTGTTTCAACCCTACAAAACAAGATGGCTCCATCCTGGGTATCCCTTCATGCTTCTACGCCAACACTTTCTTGCTTTCTTTTATATGTTGTCTCTATCTTTAGATTAAAACCACTTTGAAGTCAGAAACATTTTTCTTTTTATTAATTGTATTCCCAGCACTTAGTACAGTGCCTGACCCAAAGTAGGTGCTTAATAAATGTTTATTGGATTAGATTAATAATTTTATTAATAATAGCATAAAGATATATATGTATATGCAGAGAACCAGTATTATAAGTGACATATGTAAATCATTTTAAGGATTGCAAAGTACTCTTCATACACTATCTCATTTAAACTTCTCAGTAACCCTGTGATATAGAGGCTACAGATGAAATTGCCCATCACAGTGATTAATAATCTGCCTCAGATTCCATAGCTAGTATTTAAGATGGTTTCTGCCCTCTGAAATGATGACCCCTTTGGGAAGGGTCTGATAAAGGAGAAAAAGCAGATCTGGGTAATCATTACATGTTTTGCCTGGTAAGATACTCTTTACATAGGAATCAGGAACTAGAAATACTAGGATTTGCCAGATCTAACTCTTGTAATTCCAAAGTCCCATCCCGGGAGACATCTTGTTTCATTTGGATTCTGATTACTCGGCCATCAGAATCTTCATTTAGTGCTATCAAAACATAGCAACTTTAAAAGAAAAATATCTTTGTTCTTTAATAATATGTCATGTACATCAATCAGACCCAAACTTTCATTCCTGGCTGCTGGGTACATGCCCTCCAGAATCCTCCATCTGCTTTTGTTTTCATGGGGAAAAGAAGCCAAAATCCACCACCCTACATAGACCTTCAGAGGACTCCCCCATATGGACCAGCCTGGCCTCCAATCTGTGGGTTGGAGAATTGGAGTGAATATTTAATATGTCTACACTGGAGCCTTGCTCTGATTCACTACCACAGCACAGAATTTCCTATAAAAGTAGAGCCCTTCTAAGAGGAAGGTATGGGAAATTTCACATTAGGACATGTTTTTTCTTATAACATATTCCTACAGCATAGAATTAGATGGTATGATGGAGAGTAAGTACAGCTGATTAGGTGTCAGCAAACCAGGGTCCCAATTCTGGCACTGTTCTGATTCCCTCTGTGATTTTAATCAAGTCTCCTTATCTATTGGGACTTCAACTGTGTCATCATTAAAATGGGTGAATTAACCACCAATGTCATTTCCAGTTCTAAGGTCCCATAAGAGTGTTCATAGTGAATCTCAAAAGGAATCCTTTCCCCCCTGTCCCATTACTAAGAAAACATGACACATGGGAAAACATACTGGGCTGAGGAAGCCTTGGGTTCAAATCCAACCTTTGAACCCTACTAGCTAGGTGACCATGGACAAATTAATTCACCTTTAAAACCTTATTTTCCTCATCTCTAAGTAAGAATGAAAGTGTCCATAGTTCTGGCTTATAGGGTCCTCAAAGTATAGTCAAAGGAGAGAATATGATGAGGTTTACAAACTTTAAGGTCCTATATGTATATACATAGAATAGTTATTATTAGGGAAAGACAATAGGAGGACCAATAGGAGGGTTCAGATCCCATATCTAGCAGCAACATGTATGTATATGTGTGTGTATGTGTATGACCTGTGTCATGTCCCTGGGCTTTAGTTTCTTCATCTATAAAATAAGAGAATTAAACAAAACTACCTCTGAATTGCTAGAATTCAATTATGTCTCCCATGTCCTCAGTATATTTTGCATCAATTCCACATTATAATTAGTTTCTAGTCTCTCTGTTGTATGATATGGAAGCATATGGGTTCCATAATGGATGGAATGAAGGATTTGGGGTCAATAAGACCTGACTTCTTTTTCATTTTGAGGCAATGGGGATTAAGTGACTTGCCCAGGGTCATACAGCTAGGAAATGTTAAATGTTTGAAGTCAGCTTTGAACTCAGGTCCTCCTGAATCCAGAGCTAGTGCTCTATCCACTACACTGCCCCCTGACTTATAATCCTACCTCAAATACTCAATAGCTGTGTGACCTTGAGAAAAACCATTTAATGCTCCTTATTATGGTTTCCTCATTTTAAAAATGGGAATAATGAAAGCACCTCGTGAGAATCAAACTAAAATAATATGGTAACAACACTTTGCCAACCTCAAAGCTAAGGCTAGGACTTGGACCCTAATCTCATCAGTATAATTATGAGGAAACTCCCTCTACCAATATTTTTTTTAAACTTCTATTCTTAAGAGTTTCTAGAATACTCAGAGCTTACCTGGTTTCCAGTTTATATCAAAGTGGGACTGAACTCAGGTCTTCCTGGCTTTATCCTAATAGTGTGCTGCCTTAAAATAGGATATAAATGTTAGCTCTTATTATTTGCCCTGGGTTTTAACGACCAGTTAATTCAAAGTCTTATGGGATTCCAAGGGCATTCACTCCAGGGCTATTCTGATCCAGAGGCTGGGGCAGACTGGAAATCAACCAAGACAGTTGGCATTGGAGCCAAGAATGCCTAGATTTTTCCAATGCTAGCAGGACCAGACAGAATAAAACCAACCACTAGTATTCATATGTGTCCTTGGTTGATTGTTTTGGGTGGTCGATGTATTAGTGGGCATAGACTCCAGCTGGAACATGTTGCCAGATGTTCTCTTTCACAGCCAGAAAATGATCGTCCCCTCCCTACTGCCTCCTCAAAAGCTAGGTAAACTTTCTGGTTTGTTGACTGTTTCCTGGGCTTGGCCGAGACCCATGTGGTCACCCAAAACTCCTGCAAAAGGCTAAGGGAATAGGACTTCTCTAAATGGATCCAAACCTCTTTGGTCTGGATTTCTCCTGAGGACAGATGTTTTCACTTTTCCACAAAAAATTGCATTTTCTGCCAGGATAGACAATGCTACAGGTACATTATGTTCACTTAGCTGCCATGTCCTTAACCACTTCCCGGGGAGAGAGACATATGCTTGAAGACAGAGGTTCTTAACCTTGTTTTGTTTGTCATGCAGCAATCTCTTTCTCAGTCTGGTGAAGTCTCTGAACAACTTTTCAGAATTGAGGTTTGTAATGTCCCAACATAAATACATAGGATTAAAAAGGAAACTAATTATACTAAAATACATTTATCAAAATATTTTTAAAACCCTAAAAAATAGAGACCCCCCTAGTAAAGAACCATTGCTTTATATAGAAAAATAATTACAAAAACAAAACAAAAATATCAGAGATCTGGACTTTTGCTTCCACATAGTGGAAAGGAAGCTTAACCTGGAGCCTAGAAACCTGGGTTCAGATTGCACTTTCAAATCTTATTGGCCGTGTGACCATTATATCATTGATCCTCAGTTTCCTCATCTGGAATGTGATCTTAGTTGAGTCTCCTTATCTCTTGGGACCTCAATTGTATCATCAAAAAAATGGGAGAGTTAGTCACCAAGGTCATTTCCAGTTCTAAGAGTCTATAAAAATGTGCATAGTGAATCTCAGGAGCAGCCCTTTCCCGCTGTCCCATTACTAAGAAAACATGGTGCAAAGAAAAGCATACTGGACTGAGGAAGTCCTGGGTTCAAATCCAAGCTTTGAACCCTACTAGCTAGGTGACCATGGGTAAATTAATTCACCTTTAATTCTCATTTTCCTCATCTATAGTGAGGACAGTACTTCCAGTGTCTAGATCAAAAAGATGTTGCAAGGATCTGATGAGCTAATATATGCATATGCATATATAAATATCACTCACACATATATGCAGACACACATAGCTGTAAGTTGCAATGACTTTTGGAATACCCTATTTGTATATGTGAGGTTATCAATATTAATATGGATATAGACATAGACATAAGTGTGAGTATATATAGATATATACGTATATATCTATATATACCTGTAAATATACACATGCATATATAGTAATTTGGATCTCTGAAGCATTCTATAAATGAGAGCTATCACTATACTATTAGTACTATTATTATAATATGTATATCTATACTATGTAGTATATTATATATCCAAACACACAATATACACTATATATATATTATACTATATAGTCCTATCATTGTTACCTAATTCTCATCCAACTTAATTATTATTATCTTATTCTCATTTTTTAGAGGAAATTCTAAAAGAAATGGTCCTGAATAAAGATGCTGTCCTGATGATTTTCATTTAAAAAATATTCTTTGAACTACTGCCAGCACAAATAGAATAATTGCGTTTGCTTGCTGACTAAAAGTCTGAAAATGGGAGCTTATCTTGTCTAACTTTACTGAGCATCCTCCGGGATAATTCTAATAGCAACCAAGGTGATAGGATGATGTGTTTGTCATCTTGTTCCCACATGACCTTGACCTCCTCTCCTGGGTTTTTCTATTTGAAAAGATTTTCATTCTATGTAGTTTGGAGACTGTGAGTATTTGGCATGGCATCATACATTAGACGTGTTTTTTATTACTGCATGTTGTTTCAGGCTTTTTTGATATGGTGAGACTTTTTGTTGAACTTTCCCCCCTCTTTTTTATGCTTTGTGATAAAGGATGTCTCTGTGGAGAGAAGTGGGAATGGATATACTGGGAAATATAGGTAAGAAAAAAACAAAATCTATTAGCACAATTTTAAAAAATTAAAGTTTTAATGGATCAACACCATATTATTATTACCATTACTATTTCATGTATTAGGGACTGTAACTGTGTTTTCTTTGGTTCAGGGAATTTGGGGGTAAAAATTCTCTTTGCCAACACAGGCTGGTATTTTACAATCTTTGAAAGTGGCCGAGAAAGTTACTTTAAAAGAATTTTCCTTGGGAGTGTGTCAGGTCGTATTTGACCATTATGTAATGAAAAAAAAAATACTATATAGATGTAATCATACATGTATTTCTATATGTAAAAACCCCAAGTTTGTTGACCTTCTGGAAAAAATCCAGAACTTTGGTCGAAGGCTGTAGTCCTGTATATTAATCCCTTGGGTGGAGGTGGGACTCACTGAAAGGTTGGGCTTGGGGACTGCCTCTCTGGCAGCACAAATTTGTTTTCCTTCTGGGAAATTTCCAAACCTATACTTAGTCCCATAAGGCTGGAGGCCTATCTGGATCACAAGGTTGGAAAGTGAGACTCGTTAAAATGTAAAAACTAACTTTTAAGCAATCCCAAATTTATTTGCCTTCCGGGGGGGAATTCACACCTTCAGTGGGGAGCTAAAGCTAGAAGTATGTGAAGGTACCTAGGGTAAAAGGTGAGACTCTCCAGAAAGGAAAGGAGAATTCTATAAATTGCGTAGGGACTGCTGTGAATCTTTCATTATTCTAATATATGGAGAATATATGTGTATATAGATTCCATATATTACTCTTATAGTCATCCTCATTAAAATCCAGCAAGGAGAACAATACACTAAGCTCTATTTTGTTTCATTAAAGAAAAACTCATGAAGTTTATCGGCCAGGGAGTTATGTGAATACCTCCCCTCTCTTTGCCCACCTCTTAGCCATAATCTCTGGCTCCAAAGTAACCGAAATTCAAATCCATCATAATAAAACGTAAGGCTAGTGCCTTGCACCTACATTGAAACGCCCTCTTGCTGAGTCCTGCCTGCCAAGTTTCCATCTGTTGCTTGGAGGGCAGCTCCAGCTTGTCTTTAGAGAGGAATGACTGAATCCTGGGTCTCATTCTATCACCACTCAAAGTAGGTTCCCGGGAATAAATGGGAGAGGGAAATCAATGAGATATATTAGTATGGCTGCGTATTTTTCATTTCTCTGTCTTTCCTTCCCAAAGAATATTGGTGATGAATTTGCAAATGGTCTGGGATTATGACAGAATTTTCTCACCCCCCTTGATTATTTATCCCTTCTCAGAGCACCTCTATTAGAGACTACAGTGACAAATGCATGAATAAAAGGCAGACAATATTTTAGCAAGGCATTGTAAATCTCTTTCTACGCATTATTAATTTAAAGAAATCCATTATCCCATACAGCTCTGAAGAGGAAGACAAGGATATCACAGGCATGCTTATGGGACTTGAGGGTCAGGGAAAGAAAGGAAGAAGAAAAAAAAAACTCACTTCATCAATTTGGGCTGGGTTTTGGACTTTCCACGTCAGTTAAGTCTTTCAACTATGGAGATTTTCTTCCAATATCCTTAAAACAACAACAACTAGCACAAACAATATGCACAAGACACAATGTTCACTCTCCAAGCCACACTATGCACTAAGAAAAAAAAATACAGTTGCTGAGACCTCATTTTTGCAAACTAGTGACCCAGGCTTCCATCTTGATCTGTGATATGGTGGTAGAGAGATGCTTTTTTATGTTTCTGCTCTCTCTATCTCTCTCCCTCTACCCTCACCCTTCCCTCCCCAATGGGGTGAGAGACGGAGGAAACACTGCTTGTACCAAGAGGAAGGAAAAAAGGGAAACAGATGGAAAGTGTTTAGAATTGGAACAAGTGCATTTGAAACAATGTAGCAGGTCCCTTTTCTTCAAAATAACAGAACACTGCCGTAAAAATCCATCCACAACATCGGAGGGCAACAAAGATAATGGGGAAAGAATTCTGTGAACTCCCACCAAAATCCCTCTGCTTAAAAGATGCTAATCAGTTAGTTGTTTGGTACAGCTCCAGCGGGGCAAACTATCAGTTTTTATTTTATTCAAACGTAGGTTTGGTTTGGTTTTATTTTTAAGTTTCTTAATGAGTGATTTGATTGAACTAGAACATCCCACAGCCTGCTTTATTTTTTTTTCTGCTGAGACCTTACTGGTACAAAAGCCAGAGTCTTTCTAGCTGAACTCCTACATCAGTCCTTCCAATTGATGCTACTGAAGTGACAGGGAACCTCGGTAGAGCATGAGAACTGCTGCCTTCTTTCAGACGTCATCCTTCACGGATGAGTATCACAAACATCTGGGTAGAGTGCTGAATCTAGAATCAAGGATTTAAAATCCTGCTTTATGTAAGCTTGGGCAAGTCACTTCAGTTCTGTCTGCTTCACTTTCCTTAATCTGTAAAATGGGGATAACAATACACCTCACTTTCAGTGTGGAAAGAATAAAAATAAGATATGAGAGAGTGCAACTCCTAAAGTGCTTTATAATGCTAACTATAATTATAATTTAGATTAGACCATGGATGCTTGAGTCAACTCAGATAAAATCAAACTTGATCAATGTTTTAAAATTATTTTTTAAATATCCTAATCATTTAAAAATGATTTAGATCAAATTATAACAGTGATCAATGTTTCAAAATAATTTTTTCTTTTTAAAAAAATATCCTAAGTATTTAAAAATAATGTAGGTCAAAGGATATGAACAGAAGAAAGATTGCAAACTATTAACTCCCACAGCAAAGATTTTTCTAAATCACTAGTAAGAGAAATGTTAATGAAAAAATTAGGAGATTTCATCTCCTGCCTTCCAAATTGCCAAAGATGACAAAATATAGAAATTATTGATGCTGCAGGAGCTGTGAGAAGAGAGGCATACTGATACATGGCTAGTAAAACTGGAAAGCCATTTGGAAAAGTACAGAAAAAGTGACTAAAATATGATTTTCCCTTTGACCTCAAGATTTTAGTGCAAGGCATATGGTACAAGAAAGACAAAGAATGAATCATGGGAGGAAAGAACGAAGAATTACATGGGTGTCTATGGTCTGAGAAATAGCCAAATAAATTGTGGCACATGAATGTTATGGGATGTTACTACAACAGAAGAAATTAAGAATAAAAAGAATACAGAAGATCACGGGGAGGGGGAAATATATATGTATATAACCTGATTCATCAAATCAGGAAAATTATATCCACAATTGTTACAATATTATAAAAAAGAACAATAATGTTAAACTGAGTATTACACAATCACAAAGATTAAACACATCCCTAGAGGAAAGTAGGGAAGAACATCTCTCTCTTTCTTTACTACAGAAGTGGAAATCTATGGGAATGGAATATTACATATCTGATAAAATTCAGTCGAAGAATGTGTTAGTTTAGTTAGTTTGGTAAACTCTTACCACCTCCACCCCTGATCTTTTGTTTTCTTTTTAAAATCTTTATCACAAGGAATGGCTTGCTTACGAGGGGAGGTATATAGAAAGAACTGAATATGATGAAAAAAGGGCATTAATAAAAAGTAATTGGAAGGCAATATGCTATGTTGGAAAGAGTATTAAATCTGAATTCAGGAAATTAGAGATAAGCTCTGTCCCTGCTAATGAGAAGACAAATCAATCTACCACTTCAGACCTCAGTTTCTTTCTCTGTAAAATGCGACAGTTTGAAATTAGCGCTTTCCAACTCTAATTTGTGACCACGAAGCTACTGAGGCTATATCCACCCCCTTCCAAGGAATCTAAGCTACTTTCAGATGTCTCTTGCAAAGCTAGATCCCTTACTCTATATATCTTTTAGCTGGACTTGCCATATTCTCAGAATGGATCACAGCAAAATGTATCAGTTCTCCCTTTGAGATGTTGCTTTTCCTAATTTTTGCCAATAAAAATATTCTCCTGGAGATTCTGAGGGCCTATAAAGGGAGAGGTATACATCTTAACTTCAGCTCCCATGATTCGATGGGTTTATCCATCAACCACTCACACTCCAATCCCTTTCCCTCATACAAATAATGAATGATCTAGCAATTAACCTAATAGATCCTAATTGATATGCCAATACTTAGCACCACAGCTGAAGCCAGTGGGGAAGGGGAGTAGGAAAGAAGGAACCCCAATGCTTCTAAATTGGGAAACAGTCATTGATGATAAGCCTGAAATTAAGTATGTGAGCTCAGTGGGACCACAGGCATTCAGAGGCAATCTAGTTTAATATTCAATATACAGTTGAGGAAAATGAGGCTCAAAGAAGCAAACTAATTCGATAGGCTGTGTAATACAGTAAAGAGAACACTTAAGTTTAGAGTCAGGAAGGCCTGTGTTCAAATCTTGCCTCAGACATTTTTACTAGTTCTATGACCCTGACCAAGACCCTACCTCAGTTTCCTCACCTATAAAATATGGGAATTGGGCTCAATGGTCTTTTGAGGTCTCTTCTGATTATAAATCTTTGATCCTAAGTCATTTAGTCAAAATCACATTGTTAGTAAGTGTCAGAGATTTTTTCTCTATTATCTCTTACATCTCGGTCTCTGTGACTAAAATTTCTATGGTTCTTATTTTTAAGAAGGTTAAATGTAGTTAGGTCTCCCTTATTTTTTTTAAGCAAATAGTAATCACCCACCACACCATGATGAAAGCCATCAGGATGTGTCATTCTCCCTCGATGCAATGTAAGGTGACAGATCGAATTGGCACATTTTAGAGAAACAGTGGTGGATCGCGGTGACAGATTATAATGGCCCATCACTGGGAAATGGGGGCAGTTCACAGTGACAAGAGTAAGTGGCACATCATGGCAAACAGTGGCAGATCCCAGTGAGACACAGATGCTATAAAATATATTTTAAAAATTCTTGCAAACAAAAGAGACTCATAAATCAGGAGACTGGATTGTAACTGGGGGAAAAACATATATTTGTATATTACTAGATTTATTTTATTGTCATAATTTTTTTTTCTGTTTATCAGCCTAATTGCCTTCAGAGCTGCTGTTTGCATCAAAGTCGGGCTTGTAAAAGAAAACTCCCTGCTAACACATTAAATTAAAAGTTCCCAAGTAGTGATCTCAGGGCCCATGTGCACATATTAATTTGGATTCCATAAGACAAGTGTTGCATGTTATTAATATAATTACCAGTTGTGGCAACATTATATTTATTGAGTTTTCTATATTACCAGCATTTCATGTTTCTCAATGGCAAGAGTTTAATATTCAGCTGGTGTTGACTTAGCAGATGATTGTTAATCGCTGGAAATTAAATCTGTGCTTGAAACCCTTATTTAAAGCCCCTTTCAGGAGGCTGGTTGGATTTTCTTTTCTTTTAATCTAAACAGGACTGCCTTTTCAGAAATGGTGCATCAGGGTTTCTCCAGAAATGAAGTCTGAGAAGGGAAATGTATCATTGCTCAGTGCTGGAGTTCTGTTGTAGAAGCACAGCTGTTAAAATGCCAGGGGCCTCAGAGTGAGATCATCTGAATCATTAAATAATAAAAATAACAATGAAGAAGAAAGAAAAAGAGGAAGAGAGAAGGAGGGAAAGGAAAAGAGGAGAAGGAGAAAAAAAAGGAAGAGAAAAAGGAGGAGGAAAAGAAAAAAGGAGAAAGAGAAGAAAAAGGGAAAAAAGATGAGAAAAAGAGGATGAGAAAAAGGAGAATGAGAAAAGAATGAGAAAAAGGAGAAATAGGAAAAGAAGAAGAGAAAAAAGAGAAAGAGGTGGGGGAAAGGAGGAGAAAGAAGAGAAGAAAAAGGAGAAAGAGAACATGGAAAAGGATGAGAAAAAAAAGAGGAGGAAGAAGAGCAGAAGTCAAAGCCTTTTGGGAACACAATGATGGACATGCCATCTCTGACCACTACCTGCTGCTAAAATTACCCTGATGGAAATTTCAGCAGTCCTTCAGAGGAAGAGTTCTTAATCTTGTTCTCAATGTTTATCCTGTTACCCCCTCCCCCCAAAAATGTCTTTTTATTCACTTGCACAATAAAACACAATAGATTAAATATGACAACTAGGTAGTGCAATGGATAGACCGCTCAGCCTGGAGTCAAGAAGAAAGATATGAGTTCAAATCCAGCCTTAGACATTTACCAGCTATATGACCCTGGGCAAATCACTTTACCCTGTTTGCCTCAGTTCCAGCATCTGTAAAATGGTCTAGAAAAGGAAATGGCAAACCACTCAGTATCTTTGCCCAGAAAACCCCAAATGAGTCAGTCAGACATGACTGAAAGTGGCTGAAAACAATTGAACAACAAGAGTAAATATATAAGAAAAAGAGCAAAATAGTAACTTGTCCCAGCATCATTTAATAGGACCTGAACTATTTGAAGTCCATGTGACAGAATGGGAAGAATGAGATAATAATAATAATAATGGTTATTTTTGTCCACACTCCCAAGAAAGAAAATAACCCTACCAGTATAGGGTCACAGATCTAGGAGGGATTTGAAGACAGAACTTCCTGACTCCAAAGTCAACTTTCCAGTTTTTGTGCTGTGACATCTTTCACCAGTTGAGGGTTGAAATTTATACAGCACATTATGGTTTGCTAAGTGCTTTAGAGACATTTAACTATTTTAAACTCACCATAACTGTAAGGGGACAGCTTCTCTTCAACTGTTATGAGAAGAGTCTTCAGAGATTATGGTCAATCCCCATTTTGCAGATGAGGAAACTGAGAGCCAGAGAGTTTAAATAGCTTGCCAAGATAAAAAAGACAAAGCTAATATGGACCATGGTCCTCGGACTTCAAATACAGTTCCCTTTTCCTTGTATCATACAATTTCTCTTGTACAATTTTTTTATTTGTTCAGTTGTTACAGTTTTGTCTGGCTCTTTGTGACCCCAGCCCAGAGTCACACAGCTAGTAAGTTTCTGAAGCCAGAAAGTCAAGTCTTCCTGACCGGAGCTCTATCCACTTGACCACCAAGCTGCCATGATTCCCTTATTTACATATATCTACAGATCTAGAAAAGGGACGTGTTTGCTTAGGTACTCTAGTGGCAGAGTTGGGATTTGAATTCTGGTCCTTTTCCCACCAAACCATTTGTTTATTAGCTGCCCCCTCTCTCCTGATGATCCTTGAGCACTTAGATGGTGGTTGATTTCCATGCTGGCCCTTAATGGTTTGAGGAACTTGTTGGGAGAGCCTGAGATACTGAGCCAGATCCTCGTGTGCATTGCCTGCTGTCATCTGCAGTCTTTCTTTTTTTTTGTTTGTTTGTTTGTTTTGCTTTTTGCTGAGGCAATTGGGGTTAAGTGACTTGCCCAGGGTCACACAGCTAGGGAATGTTAAGTGTCTGAGACCAGATTTGAACTCAGGTCCTCCTGACTTCAGGGCTGGTGCTCTATCCACTGCACCATCTAGCTGCCCCTGTCACCTGCAGTCTTGACGAAGCATGAGCATAAACTGTACATCTGACCTAGCCGGGCTGTCCTTCCCCTGTCCCTGCCGTAACATTCCATCCACTTGAATGTGTGTTGACCAACCTTGAAAGGCGATGGACCGGAACATAGGACAGGCAGTTTTGGGGGAGGAGAACCAAACCCTAACAAAACACCCTGCCTGAGCTCTAGTGGCCAGTGTCAGCCCCACCCTGATTTCTGGCCCCATTTTCACCCCCAACACAGTATCCCCTTCCAGACTCATTTGGGATCTCCACACTGACCCTGGCTTCCACCCCATCCCAAGTTAGGACTGTCCTACACAGCATGAACACTAGAGGGAAAAAAATGGAGGAAAGATAATAGCAATTAGTATGCACGGGTCAGAAAGACCTAGACTGAAGTCCCATCCCTGACACATGGACTGAAGGATTCTGGGCAAATTGGGGCCATGGGAAGACTCTAAGATTCTTTCATAAAAAAGGTGTCAGCAGTTAGGTGGCTCAATGGATAGAGCACCAGCTCTGAAGTCAGGGGGTCCTGAGTTCTAATTTGGACTCAGATACTTAATGTTTCTAGTTGTGTGACTCCAGGCAAATAACTTAACCCCAATTGCCTCAGCAAAAAAAAAAATGTCAACCTTCATTGGACTTCAAAGGCCATCTAATTCAACCCTCTAATTTACAAATAAGTGAACTGAGGCACAGAGTTTCAGGGATTTAATTTGCTTCATCTAGTTCAATCTCCTTACAAATGAATAAACTGAGGCACAGAGTTTCAGGAATTTAACTTGCTTTGTCTAGTTCAACCTCCTTAATTTACAAATAAGGAAACTGAGGCACAGAGTTTCAGGGACTTAATTTGCTTCATCTAGTTGAATCCCTTTACAAATGAATAAACAGAGTTTCAGGAATTTAATTTGCTCTGTCTAGTTCAACCTCCTTAATTTACAAATAAATAAACTGAGGCACAGATTTTGCTTTGTTTAGTTCAATCCCTTTAATTTGCAAGTAAGTAAATTGAGGCATAGGGTTTCAGGGACTTGATTTGCTCCATCTAATTCAACCCCTTAGCCTTATAAATGAGTAAATTGAAGCATAGGGTTTCAGGGATTTAACTTGCTTTACCTAGTTCAACTCCTTTTCAAATGAGTAAACTGAGGCATAGAGTTTCAGGGACTTAATTTACTCCATCCAATTCAACCCCTTTACTTTGCAAATGAGTAAACTGAGGCACAGAGTTTCAAGGAACTACTTTATTTCATCTAGTTCAACCTCTTTACAGATGAGTAAATTGAGGCATAGAGTTTTAGGGATTTAATTTGCTTCATCTAGTTCAATCTCTTTACAAATGAGTAAACTGAGGCACAAGGTTTCAGGGACTTAATTTGCTTCATTGAATTCAACCCCTTTACTTTACAAATAAGGAAACTGAGGCACAGAGTTTCAGGGACTTGATTTGCTTAGCTTAACAGAGAGTAAATGATAGATGTGAATCCTGACTCTCTGACTCTGAGGCAAGCCATCAGAAATCTATCTCAATGATATTTTACTGTAGGAAAATCCCTTCTTTATTGAATCTCACAACTTTTATGATAGAGATGTTGACAGTATTGTTATTATTCTTACTAATGAAGAAACTCAGGCTTATAAAAGTAAATGACTGGTCCAAGAACATGCAGTTTGTAATTGCAGGAACATAATCCTGCCTCCAATATTCTGATTTCAAGGTTAGGGGAGACCTCATGTAAGCTCTAGATCAGTAACCAAGTCAATCCCTTCATGTGACGCATGAAGAACCTAGGGCAGATGAGGATGAGGAATATGGCTTAATGGATGAAGCTACCCTGAGTCAGGAAGACCTGGGTGACTCTGGATGAGTCATTTAAGTTTTCAACACCTCTTCTCTCCCAACAGACTTTAATGCCAGAGCAGGTATTACTCTGTATTTACAGAAGTTTCCTTATTGGAATTTTCCTTGCCCTATTTCAATGAAATCGTAGGTCTAGACAAAAACAAACAAACAAAAACCAGGAGAAAAAAGTCACATATGTGACTTTTCCAGTGCTCTATAAACATTAATTACAATCCTATGATACAGGAAGAAAAAGTGATGGCCAGAAAGGAAAAGCAACCTGTCTGATGTCACACAGCAAGTTAATGGCCAGACAGGGACTATTCCAAACAAGAAAACCCCCCACAAAACCAAATTCTACGCCAAGATGTCCCTTCAGTCTCATGTTTTTGAAGTTCTGTGGCTCTTTAAAAGGGATAACCCTAAACCCTCACCAGAGATTGTCCCAGCTCCAAGGCTCAGCCACATACACAGATGACACATTTCCACGTCCCTCATCAAGGCTGATGAAAGGGGACAATTTGGCCATTTCCATGGGCTGCCATCCCAGCAAAGAGGAAATTAGGCTGTTTAGTAACAGTGAATAATGAAAATGATAGAATAAAAGCTCGGTGATTAGAGGGTCAGAGGGTCAACTTCTGAACAACTGAAGCACTTTACCTGGGGGTAGCTTCTCAAGTAACATGAAAGAGGGATCTCCTTTGTCCCTGTTATCTCCCCATTTATGCTCTGACATCTAAATAAGCCCCCTAATTTATCAGCTGAGAGAAAAAAACCCAGCCAAATTGAAACTAAAATTTTCCTAGGGAATATCCCCCCCCCATTCAAATCTTACTCAAACCTTCTCTCCTTATTTTTCTTAGTCTTTCTAAAGTCAGATTAAAGCATTTCTAGTTCAAAGGGTATTCTTGCCACTTTGACATTTGGGTAAAGACTGAAGCTCATATATTCCTCATTCCTTTGTAATTCTCTGGATGTTTGGGGAAGATGGGCATGTGTATGTAATCAAAAACTGTCAGTTAGATTTCTTCAGCATCCTCTACAATGGCTGCCCCTTCTTGATCCCTTCCTTACTTCCTTGGAATTATCAGACATAAATCTGGAAAGAACCAAAAGCTCACAGATCTTGAACCAAAAGAAACCTCACAAAGATTTAATCCAACTTTGTCATTTCACAAGAGGGGAAACTGAGACCCAGGAGAGTCATGTGACAGAGAGTTGATCTGAGATTTGAACTGTAATCTTTTAATACCATATTTTTTTTAAAGTCCTTCCAACATGACATTGTATATCCACTTCATTCTTCTAGTTCTGCCTTCTGAACAAATCTTGGATCTCTTTTCTTCCTAGTTAAGTAACAAAAGGCACTGAACCCCAATGTGTACCAAGATTCAACAAAAAGTGTCCCTAATTTGCTGAAAAGAGCCAAGATTCTGACTCTGGAGCATGCAGGAATCTGGACCCACATGGAAGACATTTTGCAAAAGCCTGGAAGTAAGTGTCAAGAAAGCTCAGAGACCCTAAAGAGGTGACAGAGGGGTCTGGGCCAGGGGAAACCTTGCTGCAGTCAGCCAGATGACAATGTTGTGACTTGAACTCCAAGGAGCTCCCCCATCTCCCCAGGAATGATTTAATTGGACGAGGCAAGATAAGCGATAAGGCAACGTCTCCATTTCTCCATTTCCAGAGAAATGGAATCCAGTAATAAACTTTGTAGGAGATGATGTGCACCAATGGGTGAGTGGTCGATTTAACCATAACAAATAATGGTCTCACCTTTCAAAGATGTTAAAGAGAAAACCTTCTTTCAATTCGGGGAGACAGTTTCGATTTCCTCTGTGTTTTCAGACTGCCAAGACTCTAACTCGTTTTCCCTGAGATCTTACCGATAAGTCCCCATCGTGTTTTTTTTTCCTCCAGAGTATGTCTTTCTGACAGTCACATGTATCCAAATCACTGACATTAACTGCAAACATACTTGCCATAAAATTATGTAATTTCCCAAGTACAGGCAGCTCAGGTGACATGTGGTCCCGGGCAGCATTCTTAGCTTTTTAAAGTCATTTAAACTCTCAAATTCCCTGTTTGGGGGTGGAAAGGGAAGGAGAAAGATGGAAGTGAAAGGGAGCAATCATGTACCTACTATGGGCTAGTTATTAATTATCTCATTAGATTTTTCTCTACAACCCTTCGAGGCAGGTGCTGTTATTATCCCTGTTTATAGTTGAGGAAGGTCATTGGATTTGTCCAAGATTACATAGTTAATAAGTGTCTAAACTGGATTCAAACTCAGGTCTTTCTGACTTTAAGTCTTATGCTCTGTACCACCTGATTGTTTAAATCTGGCTTCAGGAAAAGCCTATGATTCCTAAGTATTTTCCCAATTAGGTTAGAGGACCAGAAATATGAGAACTGGAAGGGACTGTAATGGTTATCTCACCAACTGTGTCATTTTACAGATGGAGAGACTAAGGACCAAAGATATCAATAGACTCATGAATTTAGAAATAGTTTGGATCACAAGAATCATGTCAACCACTTCAACTATTTCATATTATATATGGGGAAACTGAAGTCTAGAGATCTAAAATACATGGAGTGGGGGAGAGTATAATGTAGAGAGCAATAGCCTGAGAGACAAATCGGATCTTTGATATTCACTCCTTGTGTAATCTTCAGCAAATTAAGCTACCGAACAGGGTCTCAGTTTCCTCATCGGTAAAAATGAGGTGAGTAAGATGACTTCTGAAGTCCCAGCTCTAAAACTATGATTATTCAATCCTATTGTGCCCAAGGTCACACCAATACTAAGAAGTAGAGTTGAAATCTGATCCCAGAACAGAAATTAAGAACAAGGGAAGTAAAATCAGCTCATTATGCTCTGCCCTGGTCAGGCTCCATCTGGACTATTTTATTCTTTCCCAGCCATCATATTTTAGCAGACAGGCAAACTGATGTGCTTTTATACAGAAGCAGGTCACCAAGATTATTAGAAGCCAGGAGATCATACCATCCAAGGACTGGTTGATGAACCTAGGGGTGTTTAGCCTGGAGAAGATGGAAATCATGGTAACTAATAATTATCAAAAATTTTATAACATTTTATATTTTTCAATGCACTTGCCTCATGATAACTCTATGAAGTGGATAGTGTGGGTAGTATTAGCCAATCCCTCTTCCAACTCATTACAACACATTAAGAGATTTGTTTTATGTCTAGTAGTGATTAAATGCTAGGATTTTAGCCTAGTTCCTCCTAATGTCATATCTAATGAAATTTTGACCACATCGTGCTGCCTTGAAATAGTTGAAAGGCAGATTGATAAAAGAAAGAATAGCCTCATTCTGTTTGGCCTCAGAGGGCAAAACCAGAAGCAATGGGTAGACGATAGAGAGAGACAGGTTTAGTCTTCCTAACAATTGAAACCAGCTGCCTCGAGAGAGTGGGTTCCCCATCACTTGAAGTGTTCAAGCAAAAGCTGGATAAACACAGATCAACTTAGAGAGGCGTCCAGGGCACTGAAAAGTAACATGACTTGTCCAGAGTCACACATTCTGTTTATTTCAGAGGAAAGACTTGAACCCCGTTCAGAAGCTAGCTATGATTCTTAGCTCAGAGGGCTCTGTGATTCTTTAACTCTAGATCCATCATTCTCTCCACTGTCTCCTTTTCTTGCCTTGTTTTGAGAAGCGTTGCTGTAATACAGAAATGGCTTCCAAGGTATTCTAAATGTTTTGTCTTTTGCAACAATGGAAACTAGCAGAGTATCTATAGGGCATTCTTCCAAAGACTCTCTATCCTCCTGGTCCCTATCAGGATGGGTGTGTAGAAAGACCACAATTTCCATGTCTGGACTGAGAAAGAACCATAATGACTCAGAATCCGCAGAGCTCTGGCTTAGCTTGATGTCACAATGGGTCGTGGAAAGAGATCTGCGTTTGGAGTCTGTTCTTAATAGTTGAATGATTAACTTCACTTAACTTCCCTATAGTTTAGTTCCTCATCTGTCAAATGACTGAGTGGGACCTCTGAGGCCCTTTTCCTGCTGTAGTAATAACAATACTAATAATAAAATAAATTTAAAAAAAATAATAGGGTTTACGTAGCATTATAAACTCACTTATTTTTTAAGTTCCCTCATAATCATTAAAAGAAAAAATTTAGAAAGAAAAGACTTTATATCCTCCCTTCTGCCTGAAAATCCTGGCCAGCTCATCTCCTCTTAAAATGCTTTTAAAAGGCATTACAGACTTGTGACACCCAAATTATTTGGTGGGCATCAATCCAAGGTGCCCTAACCCTATCTCCTCCATCTTCTCACACAACCAGAAGTGAGAAAGAATAGCAGGACGTGTGGAAATAATTATTGTTATAGAGAAGGACTTTTTTCCCTTGTTGTTTCAAGACCAGGCTTCTTGGCCCAAGAGAGGGTGAGATGTGGGGTCCAGATATCTTTGTAGACAGTTTTGGCTTAAGAAATAAAACAAACAGTTCTTGTTCCTTGGACTAGTAGGTTTCTGGAAGGTGGGTGGACCGCCAAACTCATCTTGCCTCCAGGGCTGAACAGGCTGGCCCTACCAGATAGATCCCCAAGACCCATCTCTCTCTCCTCTGGGACAAGAGAGACGAGAATTGGGAGACAGAACCAAGTCCTTCTTTGGTATTCTTCCACCTGCTCCCCACTCCAAGAGAGCAGCAACAAAGAAAATAACCGCAAGGCAGGGTCATGGTTTAGTGAAGCTGCTCTGGCGCCTCTCTGCCAAAGCTGCAAAGCATAAGCCTTGCTTAGCAAAGGACTGGCACAGACATCCATGCAGGGCAAGTTGGGTAAGATGATAGGAGAAAGAGAGTGAATCGGCCCTCTGGACATAGAAGACTGCATGGATGGGATTTTTCCTTCCTTCAAGGGCTCACTGGTCCAATGGTCTGCTTGAGCTCTCACTTTCCTCCTGCATCTCCACCATTCATTGGGTTTTATTCCAAATACAGATCACTGAGGTGAAAGGAGAGAAGGATGTTCCAGCCAATTATGGGCTTGGAATCACTTATCCTCAGACTGTTTTTCTTTCTGATGTCTTTGATGGAAATTCTAAGTCCTCTCATTGGCTTTTAACTCAGCAGTTACCATGATAGTTTTGAAACTAAAACTGACTCCAAAAGAAAAATAATAAAATTCATTCAATAGAAAAAAGAATATGGATGTAGCTGACACATGCAGAGGACCAGGGTTCAAATATCTTCTAATACTTACTACATATGGGACCCAGACAGGAGAAGAGATTTATTCCCTTATCTCAGTTTCCTCCTTTATGAAATAAGAATGTTGAACTAGATGGTCTTTGAGGTGTCTTCCAGGTCTAGATTAATCATCCTAAATCAACTAACCTCCATGACCTTCAGTTTCCTCCTTTATAAAATGAGATGATGAATCTAGATGGTTTCTGAAGTCCTTTCCAGAACTAGATCTAAAATCCCATTTACTATGAAGTCATGTCTTATAACTCTCACAGAAAAAGATGGGAGGAGTATGATTTGCCAATGTCCCTTATGGTTTTATTTTAAACTCTCACTCAAGACATCCATGAGGTTTAGAAAGAAGGATAACCAATAGGAGAACACCACTTGCTCAACCAATGTTGCTGCCTGTCTGCTCCAGGCCTTTGAGGTTGGCCATTGAAAGGTCTTACATGAGGACAGAATCCTGGCTTTAAGTATGCCTTGGCAAATACGGTCTAGTGAGATTCAAAGGAGGATGGGGGAGTGGGAGAGCAGAATGAGAATCTCCAGGCTTTTTAAATCAACAGAACTGATCCTCTGCCCTGAAGTCACGCATCCCTAAGCATCCCCTCCCTACCACTTGAAGCTATCTTTGAGATCGGTGGGTATGGACCAGAATTCTACCTATAGAGACATATTACCGCTGATAAATTGTAATGTTTCCAGCCTCTTATATTTGTGCTGCAGCTTGAATCCCCTTTCGCCATCCTTGGCTATAATCTCTCAAATAAAAATACGTTATTCAGAAGCCTAGAGAACAGTTGATGAGATTCCCCAAATCTTTCAATTAAGAGGTGTGGGGCTATGATATTAAATTATGTGCATACTGTTAGTTATAGTCATTATAGTATTTGATTTTGTAAAATGCATTACATAAATTAATCTCCTTTTAGATGGCCCAACGACCCTGTGAGGAAGGAGGCAATAGATCTTCTTCCTCATATCTTAAAGATGAGAAAATTGAACTCAATGGCAACATGTCATAGAGTTTCAGATAATTAAATTTTGCCCTTACTGATTTCAGATCTATTATTCTATTCAATGAGCCATACTTCTTCTCATGGAGCAGCCCCTATTTGACTGTAAGTTCTTTGAAGGCAGAGGCTGGGTCACTGTTATTTCTTTCAGTCCAAGTTCAGGACCTTGCTGGCAACAGGTACCCAATAAAATATTTCAATTTAATGGCATTCAATTTTTTGTACAGCATTATGAGGAACCTGGGCCAGAGAGGATGGAGTTTCTCCTTGCTGAATGTCTCTTTTTCTTTTGCTGAGGCAATTGGGGTTAACTGACTTGCCTAGGGCCACACAGCTAGGAAGTGTTAAGTGTTAGAGGTCAGATTTAAATTCAGTGAATGCAGGGAGAAGGGAGCTGAATGGAAGGTGGAAATCATGCTAAGTGGCCCCTATTCTTTAAGCTTCATTATTATTAATAAAGTTTGGTCTCTGATTACTCAAAGGGTACTCTAGCTCTGACTCTCAATCCGGGAGATGATGAAATATAGGAATTCAATAAGGCGACTCCCCACCTCTTAGATTGAGCTATCTCTGAGCCTATAGGTCAAAAGAATGAACAGCACCTGGAAGGTGTGGGAGCAAGAACTGGTCCTTAGGGTGAGAGAAGTCCGAGGTACCAGGAGGACACGGCGATTCCCCACTCAAGTCAGACAAATTAGATAATTAAATGGAACCAGGCTAGATAAATTGCACTTTCTTAATTAGGTTATCAGGAAACCAGAGTGGATAAAAATGACCTCACTGTCTGTGTAGTCTACCTCTCCTTTCTATAAGAGCAAGGAGGGAGTAACTTGTCTAGCACTGGGTTATTGTTGGTCCAGACACTCAACACTTCCTAACAACATTGTGTGTGGGGGTTTAAGACCAAGTGTTGTTAATAGATAAAAATCTTGTGGGGAAGGAGAGGGAGGGAGCATTGGGAGGAGGGAGGGAACCAGGGCTTGGGGGGGAGTGGGAAAGAAAAGATCTAGCTTGGTACAAATGCTTTTCTTCCTCACAACGAACTGACCCAGCAGAACTACCAACTGCAAATCTCCAGCTTGAAGCTAATAAGTCAATTCTGTCATTTGTTTCTAACAAGCTGAGGGGAATAACCAAAACAAACTTTTCTAGATTACAAGGGATTTATTTCACGGCAATCCTTTAGGCCTGTGCTCACCCCCCCCCAAGCCCTCATCCCCTTTTTTTCTGCCTTCACTATTCTCAATCATCATGATATAGGAGAAAGCACAATGGTTCTGAAGTCAGAGAACCTGAATTCAAATCTTGCCCCTACCAAATCCCAAGGCCACTTTGGGAAGTCGCTTCAATTTAATTTTTTCATCTGTAAAATTGGAGAAGGGAGTTGGGCTAAATGGCCTTCCATCTGAAGGTCTTTGATCTTTAAATCCTCTTGTGTTTATATATAATCTTCTATGTCTTGATACATATACAATCTTGTATTATTTAATTCTTGCTTCTCTGTATGTATGCATGTATATATACAGATGAGTGTACATATATACATATACATATACACATATTGTTTTTGTTGCTTGTTTGTTTTCAATCATATCCAATTTTTGCGACTCCCATTTGGGGTTTTCTTAGCAAAAATATGGAGAGGTTTTCCATTTCCTTCTCCAGCTCATTTTAGATGAGGAAAATGATACAAATAGGTTTAAATGACTTGTTTAGGATCACACAGCTAGTGTCAAATTTGAATTCAGGTCTCCCTGACTTTAGACCCTGCACTCTATCCACTATACCACTGAGCTGACCTAGATATATGTAAATGTATATATGTAAAAATTTATATGTATATATATATATGCATATATATAAAGATTTATATATTTGTGTGTAGCCATTTTATATATATATATATACATATATATATATATATATATATATCTTCCTCCTTAGACTGTGAATTTCTCAAGAGCAGGGATTTTTTTTTCACTTTCTCTTTATCGCTATTATTTATCACAGAGCTTGACACATAGTATGTATTGAATAATATATATATATATTATATTTATCCATTCATATTTATTGAATAAATGCTTGATACTTTGTATGCTCAGGACCTAGCACATAGTAGTTGCTTAACAAATGCTTGTTGCCATTGAACCTCAATGCATTTGGAAAACAGACCCTAGGGCCATGACAAAAGTCAAATGAGATAGTGTATATCAAGTCTTCTGCCAGCTTTAAAGGGTTATATAAATGTCAGTCATTATTATAAGTCTGGAATAAGCTTTCATCTAAGGGTCTATGCCCAACCTCCATATTGAAACTTTGCAAGGCTCCCCCCCAAAAAAATTAAAAAAAAAAAAAGAATTGCTCAAATCAATTTCCATTTTTTCACTTTTCATTTCTAATGTTTCCCATCCAGTGAAATCGCAGACATCAGTGATTATTACAAACTTGAGCCTCTTAGCTAACCACCTGAAAGTCCCAGGATCCAGGGGGCTGGGCTTTCCTGAGCCTGGGATTTTAGCTTTCGGAAGACAGTTCATTCAGATACAATAAACTGAAAAGCCTCTCCACCATCCCACATAGAGGAAGCCTAGAATTTTGAGAGCTGTGGTTTTGTGGGCCATTGTCCGATTTGTAATTTATACTTTGATTTCAAATCCCCTAAGTCTGTGCATGAAAATTTCAACACTGCACCTAATAGTGCCTATGGGTAAACAGGAAAACCAAGCCAAAGGAATGCATGTTTAATTTATCCGGGGTGCTTCCTGCCAAATGCTTATGAACGTACAGAGACATGGATCTGGGGAACCAGGAAGTGTGGCTCTATTGTTAACCCTACTAAAAAATAAGGTTAGCAGCAAATCATGAGGTATCTATCCTTCATATTGTTGGATATACATAAATATATAATTTGTATATCATATATAAATATTTATATAAAAATTATGTTATATATTAATATATTATATAAATAAATAATATATAAATATATTATATAAAGAAAATATATACATATTTTAAAATATAATACATTTTATATGTAACAGATATTTTAATATAAATACATATATATATATATGTATACCCAGAGTATAAAGCCATATTTTCTAACCTGTTAAGTGCAAAGACTTTATATCTTCTATCCAGTGATATAAATATGCAGATTTGGGGAGGGGACATAATTTCCTCTCTTTTGGAAATAGAAATCTTTGGAGAAAACAAAAACCCTATTTAAAATTTGGTGACTCAGACTTAGTACTTCTACAATCACTAAAATTCTTGGGATCTTTGTAGGGGTTGGCCCAGATCTAATGTGTCAAACATACACCTCCCGAGTTAAGCTGGAGCCAGATTCAAATATAATTGGGAAATGTTTAACAAAATAAATATAAATGCAATAAATGTTAAAAAGTGAAATTCGAACTCCATAGCCTCTATACCTTGTCATTAATATGCAAAAATTACAGAATCATTAAAAGTCTGAGCTGGAAGAGACTTCAGAATAGAGAATGGCAGAACCTGGAAGGAATGCATTATTTATTATTGTTATTATTACTATTCAGAAATTGCATTATAGGAGACAAGATTGATTCACTTTTGTATTAAACATGTCCTCTGATAGGATGCTTACTACCAGAGGGCTTCTTCTAGCCAAGCCTCCATTGAAACCTTACATTTTCCATACTCATGTTTCCTTTCAAATGACAGAAAACCATAAATATCTCACTTGGGCTTTCTAGGGGGTGTGTCTGTGTGTGTTTCCAGGGCCCGTGCGATCTAATGAGATCAGCATGAAGTTGACAACAACCACAACAAAAATGTTTAGGATTCCCTAACAGGAAAATGCTGCTGACAGACTTTCAGCCTTCTTTAGGAGGAGGGCAGGGAAGCAGAATACATCTGGAAAGGGAGGGTTTCTCCACGAGGGAGGATCTCATGGCATATGGATTGTGGCAGAACTTTGATCGAGTGCTTTCTTCTGAGGAATCATCTAACTCGAGCCCCTCAAATCCTGTGATTCCCAATTCAATACAATTTCACTGACCATCAATTGTCTTGTGGCAGGACTATAAAGGGTTCTTTTGGACCTTTACAAGCCACATGGCTTGCCTGCTTTAGATGTGTTGTTTCACCCATTAGAATGGAAGCTTCTTGAGGGAAGCGCTTTCCTATCGTAATCTCAAGACTTGGTATATAGTAAATGTGGAATAAAAACTTTTTCATTCATGTTTCACTCATTTATCTCTTCATTTACTCATTCATTTATTCATTCAGTCAGTCTGTAAAATGGACTGAAGGTGGATCAGCTATCTCAAAGGACATCTCATCCAATTCCCTCAGATAATGAAACAGAAAGCTCTAGATTGGGTAAAGATCTTGCCAAAAGCCAGACCCCTGACTCAATTCTAATGATCTTTTCTTTCCATCACAATAAATTTCATGGTTTCTAAAAGAACTTCTATCTTTAGTCTCTAGAAGAGCACAATGTGCATCCTTACCATCTAGACTGGTTTCTAGCACATCACACACCCAATGAGGAGTCCCAGTCAAAGCTCATGGGCAGCTAAGAGATACAATAGATTAGGAAGAGCAGAGTTCAAATTCAACCTGAAACTCTTATTATCTGTGTGATCCCGGGCAAGTCACTTATCCCTATTTGCCTCATCTGTTAAGTGAGCTGGAGCTGGAGAAAGAAATAGCAAATCACTCCAGTATCTTTGCCAGGAAAATCCCAAATGGGATCATGAAGAGTTGGACATGACAGAAACAAGTCAACAGTAATCCAATAGGGTAAGTGTTAGGAGTCAGAATAAAGCAAAGTAGGAAAAGGGCAAACCATGATTGAAAGAAGCCATCACCTCCATTCCATAAAAGAGGGCTGCCTTCAATGCATTGGGTGTCCGGCCTTGGGGTGGCCCATGGAGACTACGCCTATGAATGTTTTAAAAATAGGTAGCTCAGTGTAGGAAATATCCCTCATCCCTCTTACCCTACCCACAGCCTTACCATCTGGACTGATTGTATCTTGAGAATAGGGACTATCCTTTACCTGTATTTGTACCTTACAGTACTTAGTATAATACCTAGCACACAGTAGTCACTTTATAGTTGTTTACTGACTGATTTTCTCATTCATTGGCACTGAGTCAGGAAATAAATGCCCTCTCCAATATACTGGCACATGCCTCCATGGAAGACCAAAAGTCCATCTGACCTTCTGTGTGGAGTCCATATCTCCTGTGATTCTGACCCTTCAGGGTTAAAATATTAGGAACAAATCCAAAGTTGTTCTCCCTTACACCCATGTGTGTATTCACACTTCCAGGAGTGTGTTCACACTTGTGGACTTACATGGACATACATATCTAAATGGACACTGTGTGTGTGTGTGCAGGAATAAACACAAAGGCTTAAGAATACATCTACCCACCAAGAATAGCAAAGCACCTAGCATCTGGTTATTTATTTGTGCAAAAATTCATCATCTTCTGAATGGCCATTTTTCGAGGGTATTATTTACATGATTTTATCATCAACCCTGCACTTTCTGACTTCTTCTCCCAGGGACAAAGCCCGCCCCCTGACCACCCCACGACCAGGGCAGAGGCCGCGCGGTCCCGCTTTGATATCTGCCTGATAACGTATTGTACAATTAGACAATTTGACAATTTCCATTATGGCTGATAAAATATTTATTGAGCCTTGGAGATGATGTTGGATCCTAGTGCCATTTGTTTTGCTAATGGGGAGAGACTTACTAAATCAGAAGAAAGCATTCAAATCTCAGATCCTCATACTCTCCTCGACATTAGGTTTGCAAATTACGGGAGCCAGTCATAAATTACCGCCCAGCCCAGCGGAGATTGATGCCAAACTGACAAGGCAGGTAGATGACTAGCAATGACATGACTTCATAGAAACATTAATCATGGAAGAAAGAGAAAATACTCTCAAATTGGCCCATAAGTCTAAATATTAAGGAATGAGAAGCAGCGGCTAGAAGATGGCTTTAGCAAGAACTGGAAATTAGAAAATGGAAAACACTTTCTATTATTTAACAAATCATCGGAATCAGTCTTCGTGTTTTAACTCAGGCGTCCCAGCAAGCGGAGACATCCAGGACGGATTTCTCCTTTGCGCTCTTACCATCGGTGGTGTTTAATAAAACATACGAGGGAGACTGGGGCCTTTGTGGAAGAGTTTCCATAGGTGGGGAGGGCCAGGGGAGAGAGGAGATAAATATTCAGAGAAAAGGCCTGAGCTTAAAGCCCCTCGTTTGAGCCTGAGCACCTCCTGCTTGCTGCTCTGGTCTTTCTTTTGTTTGTGGTCAAGTGTATTTTTTACAAAGGTGAGACAGGACTTATTTGATACAGGATATAGGTCAGCAAGTGATCTCTTAAGATGCAGAAAAATCTTAAGATCTCCTAAGATGCTTTCAAGAATCTCCCATCCCTACCAAGCAATAAATTATGGGTAAAAATCACCAATAGATAAATGCATCACTGTTTTTCCAAACTCCATTTTTCTCCAGGTAGCTAGCTAGCTGACTTCTCTCTGATTCCTATAGAGCCCTGCACTAGCTTTTCTACAAATATATTACTCTCATAATGCAAGTGGACCTTAATGAATAGCCCCCTCATATGGGCAGGGAGTGTAGTCCTAATGGCAAATGAAAAATAAACAGATCGATGGGGAAAGCTTAGGCACCCACCCAGCGCCTACAGGGGCAGTATAGGGAAATGGATAGGAAAAAAAGAAAGAGAGTTCTTTGACCTTGGCCCAGAGAGAGGGAAAATGGGGATCCCACTGTGATACCTCCCTTATCCTGTTTTGTTTTTCAGCATCACCCCCTTGCCTCTGGCCTGCCTAGGACTGTGGAAGGGCCTTTGTGAGACTTCAGATCTCTGATCCTGTCCGTGATGCTTCCCAATCTGAGCCGTATCTTTACCCAGGAAAGTCACAGTGGAGTATAATTAAATTAAATTGAGGCTGTCCTTGTTTTGAAGTCAGCCTTGATTTAAGTCTAGAGAAGGAAGCAATTGCTTTTAATAAAAACCAGGGTCCCTAAACAAAGATATATGGGCCCATGTAACTGCTTTAGAGAGTCACCAGAGCCATAGGAAAGCTACTTGGAAGACTGCTGGGGTCCAATTGAAGAAAAAAAAATAAAATAAAAATACAACCTGGCCCCTCCCAGGGAATATTTTATAATGGTGCAACTTAAAAAGAAAAAGAAAAAAGGTACTACCCTGGCTAAGGACTTTGTCAAAACTCAGTAGCTGCCTGTCCATTCGCCTAGAGATTCATAGTGTCTGCTAGCTAAAGTAAGTAGGAGTTGACATATTTGTCTAGCAGACAGAATTAAAGGCACAGCTCAGATGCTAGAGGTCAGAGTTGTACAATCCTAAGGCAAAAGCAGCAGGAGGGACCTGGCACAAAGGAAAGAATGAAGAATGAGAAGTATCACAAGGCTCATGTACCTTTTCTGCTGGAAATATGAAGCTTTGTCCCCTCAGGGGCTCGGATGCCTTCACCTACAAAATCTTTCTTTCTGTCTCTATCTGTGTCTCTCTGTCTCTGTCTCTATCTCTGTCACTGTGTCTCTGTCTCTCTCTTTCTCCTCTCTCTGTCTCTCTGTCTCTGTCTTTGCCTCCTCTCTCTCTCTTCTCTGTCTCTGTCACTGTGTCCTCTCTGTCTCTCTGTCTCTGTTTCTATCTCTGTTGCTGTGTCTCTCTCTGTCTCCTTCTGTCTTTCTCTGTCACTGTCTCTCTCTATCTCTCTGTCTCTGTCACTGTCTCTCTCTCTGCCTCTGTCTCTCTCTGTGTCTGTCTGTCTGTCTGTTTCTCTCTCTCATTTTCTGTGTCTCTTTCTGACCCTTGTGATGAGATTAGATGGCCTAGATTCTCTCTTGAGCTAATAGAATTTGACCTCAGTCTTTCGCCTCCAGTTCCAGTATTTAATTCATCACTGTGCCAATATTCAAAATAATCATTTTCCTATTCACCCAAGGAAAGTAACACATTTGTCAAGTGTATTTTTTAGTTGAGGGGGGGGGAGTAAGTTAGAAGGAACCTTAATAAGTACTTATCTCAGCCCTCTCATTTTAAGAAAGCCACGGAACTCAATGGCACAGCTTGTCCTGGAAAGCACTTTGGAGGTTTGACGCATTTTCAGAGAGAGTTGAAAATCATCTTGGGGGAAAGAAAAATCCTATCTAAGAAGGGACAAGATGAAATTTTAAAAATTCTAATAATAAAAATAATGAAAATGTTATGATAATAATGGGCATTTATATAGTACTTTAAAGTTTTAAAAAATATTTCCTTATGATGTTTCACTTAAATCTCACAGCAATTCTGTGAAGCAGGTCCTAGTAGTGATTATAAACCATTTTATAGAAGAATAAGCTGAGGCTTAGAGAGATCAGGCTCTGCATACAGACAATAAGTCTAGAGTAAGTCAGAGGTGGGTTCTGAATCAGATGTTCCTCACTCCAGGTACAGAGGCCCACTGTTTTGAAGCCAGAATGCAATCATGTCTATGAAATGCTTTGTAAACTTTAATACTCAGCTGGAAAGTAGAATGGATGTAGGAAAGAGTTCAGGAGCTTGAACCAGAAGAGATGAGTTAGAATCTTGCTTCAAATGCTTAGCGAGCTCTGTGTCTCTGGGCTAGTCATTTAACTTCAAACCTTCAGGTTTCTCATCTGTAAAATGGGGAGAAAAGTAGGGTACCTGTTGTATTTACATCACAGGGGCATTGTGAGCTTCAACTGAAATAAAGGATGTCATGTATTTTGCTGACCTTAAAGTGCTATCTAAGATGGACTATAATTATTATATATGCATATATGCATATGACATACCTTGAAGACTTTTAATCTCAATACCTGCTGTAGTTCTTTATTAGATAAATAGCTTCTGGATAGAACTAAATGTAACTGACCCTTACATTATTCTACAAAATTTCATCCATTCATTTCCATTACATTGCTTAACACAGTTCCTGGCACCCAGTTAGCATTTAATAAATATTATGTGACTGATTAATTAGGAAGAATAAAGTTCCATGCTCTCCCCTAATCCCAGCCCCTTCAAATGCCTGCAGAATGACAGGCTTCCTTCATTCAAAGACAATGGGGTGTTTAGAGAGCTAGAAAAGGAGGGCACACTCCAGAAAGTGCAAGAAAATTAAGATGGCGTGTTTTTCATTTGTTTTTAATATTTTAAAAATGTGTCCAAATTAACTTGGTGCAGTTAAGTAAATTAACTTAGCCCTTAGTTCAGGACTTTTTGGACAGCAAGCTAATGGAAGACACGCTAATGACATAGTAAGGAGAATTATAACCAGTAAGACCTGGATTTGATTTAACTGTGATAATGTGCTGGTTAGCTTGATGATGGGCAAGATATAACAATTCTGAGCATTCAGATAATCTTATAGATAAGATATTCTTGTCTGTCACACAAGAGGGTCTAACACTATGGCCACTGAGATCCTTTCAAGATTTAGATCTACAACCTGTAAAATGGGTATTATTCTAAGAGTATTATCAATAATAATAATATTGTTAATTATTATTAATATAATTATATAAGTATTTTATATTATATAAATATCATTAATATTTTCTAATGATATTTATTATTTAATAGTAATATCTAAAGAATATTATTCTCAGACTAGAAAGAGAGAATTATGGAAATGCTTTGTGAATTTGAAAGTGGCTTATTCCTTTCCCTCCAAAAAAACCCAACATCCTTTCCTCTTGATCCCCCCAAAAGCATCCCTGGTTCTACTTTACCTACTCTGCCTCCCCCCCCCAATCTGGGCCAGCAAACTCCTGCTGTTGCGGCTATGAACTCCCCGGGCTGGCACGTGGTAGTGGTGCTGAGAGGTCGCAGAGCTCAGTTCAGGCTCCCCCAATGAAGAAAATGTTCAAGTGCTGCTGTCTGTGGTTGGAGATAGCAAGGGTGTTGTCCTCCCAACCTGTCTGGCAGCCCCCCTCGCTGTCCCCAGCGTTTATCTCACACACATGATGCGGCTTTGTGGGAGGAATGAGGGGGACTTTGCATTCCTCTCGCAGAATGATAGGGGCTTCTATCTAAATCTGTTCCATATGACCCACCTCACATGCTTGCTGCTTGTCTGGCCTCGGCCCTTGAGAAGGTCACAGAGGGTACAAGTGGAAAAGACAGCTGATCAGGGCTAACGTGGTCTCTGCCCGGGCAGCCTGCAAAACCCCTCTGTTTGTATTTTTGCTTTGTTTTGTTTTGTGTTTCTGACCTGACTGGGTAAAGAACAATGCATGTGTCTCAGGTTTGGAGAGAGATAATTCTTTTTCATTCCCAAGGAAATGAGAGCTATCCCCCAGGACTGTTGGAAGGATGGCAGAGAGGGTAAAGCACTAGATTTGGGGTCAAGAAGGCTGGGATTTAAATCCTACTCCCTGTTTCTTTGTAACTTCTGGGTGAGTCATTTTACTAACTTTCTTAAGGCTCAGTTTCCTTATCTGTAAAATGGGAATCACCATAGTTAATGTGTGTCTGACGCCATATTTCAACTTAGATCTTCTTTGACTCCAGGACCAGTGCTCTATCCCCTGAGTCACCTAGCTCCCTAAAATGGGGGTAATACCTATTATACCTCCCTCAAAGGGTTGTTACGAAGCTCAGACAATACTGTCTGTTTTATACCTTTTGAAGTACTATTTTCATTCATTCCACAAGCACCTACTATGAGCTAGATGCTGTGGGACAGACACAAAACTCAAATGAATTTTATAAATGTTGGTTCTTTTAATTCACTCGGCAGCTCAAATATTGTCTCAAAACACCAGATTTGACAAGAGCCATCATTGACCAGAGACATAGTGTGGTACATCCTTAGAATTCTGTCCTTGAAGCCAGCAAGACCTGAATTTGAATCTTGATCAGACATATACTAGCTGTTTGACACTGAGTAAGTCCTGTAACTAACCTCAACCTCATTTTCCTTGTCTGAAGAATGAGGGGGGGGGGAGGTCCTTGACCACTCTAAGATCCCTTTCGTTTATTGGATCCAATAATCCTCAATGTTGGTTTTGTTGGCTTCCAAAGTGGAAGCCCAAATGACCGCCCCATTTTTGGTTGAGTTGGCTTCCAAGATGGAAGCCGCAAATAACTGCCTCATTGTAGCATAGGATGGAGGCAGGGTATGAAAACAGGCTAACTCCCAGATTATTGAGACTAGCTGAGCTGCCCCCCAACAAGCACACTTCCCAGAATTTAGAAAGAATGAAAGATCAATGCAAGTTTTTTTTTCTTTTTTTAAACAAGAAAAGGGTGTGTTTGGGCGTATGGGAGTGCCTAAAATTCTGCTGGGTCACCTGCAGTGCAAGATGTGTGTTTACCTAAAGCACAGAAATCTGGGAGGATGGGGCTGCCCAGCTAATCATCAGTAAGTAAACACATTTGCAAACACCCAGCAACTGAGGTGAGCATCTCCATCCCTCACTGGATCCCAGAGCTCTCTACAGAAAAAAGGAAAACATCAAATCCTACAGTGCCCTAAGTAGAAGGACTTCTCAGTTCTGGATTCTGAAGCCAATTCATTTTCATTTGATTCCATTTAGTGGACACAAGAGCCAACCTTATCAGGACACAAAATAGAAGCAGTTCCTATCCCAAAGGAGCTAATATTCTAAGGGCAAGTGTGGGACATTACACAAATAATACAAGAAAAGGAAAAGGGTATTTATATTTTACCTCTCTGACCTCAGTTTCCTCAAATGAAAACTGAGTGTCTATCTCACAAAATTGTTGTGAAGATCAAATGAGATAACATAATAGAATGTAAACTTTCAAGTGCTACATAAATATCAGCTGCTTTATTACTATTGTTTAAGAAAGATGATACTATTGAAAATACTGACATATCTTACTTGCAGAGAAGTTCTCTGAAGAGAGAGAACCTGGTTTCAAATCCTACCTCTGATGGTCACCTTTCTGGGACTCACTTTCCTCATCTGTCAAATGAGGGGTGGGATTGAAGCATCTAGATGGCACAGTAGAGTGAGGAAGACCTAAATTCAACTTTTAAGTCATATACTTACTATCTGTGTGATCCTGAGCAGGTCACTTAACTCTGTCTCAGTTTCCTAATTTGTAAAATGAGCTGGAAAAGGAAATTTCTTTATCTGTAAAATAGGAATAATAATAGCACTTACCTTCCAGGATTGTTCTGAGGATTAAATTAGATATATTTATGAAAGTGCTCAGCCCAGTTCCTGGTACATAGTAGGTTCTATATAATACTGGTTTTTTTAATTTATTAGGATATCTTCCAGCTTTAAGATCAACACTATTTTCTCAGTGACTGAGAGAACCTCAGGACTGTGTTGAAAGAGAGAAATTGAACCATCTATGCCCCTCTCTTTAAATATTGCTTATTTGCTTAAGCTAGATCCATAACTAGTGATGTTTTTATTAGTCCAATCCCAAGCATAGTCTAACATTTGTTGGGGGACAGTGTAGCCCCAATGATGGTTGTGCCATACTGAAGTAAAATAAGGGCCCTGACAGTTGTAGTAAGGAATGGGACCTGTCCCCACTGGTGCCCTGGACAAAGTCCAGTTGCCCCCACATGAGTTCAAATCCAGTACCATTGACTGAGGGTCTCTCTTAAATTAAACTCTCAGCTCATAATGCAAGCCAAGAATGTTCCCTTCCCAGGGCTGTTTCCCTGTTGTTGACTGAGAAATCTCCCCCCATCTGCCCTCCCCCAGAATCCAAAGATATTATGGCTTCAGGACAATGGAAGCAAAACAATCCTGGCACACCTGGTCTCTGAGTTTCAGATACAAGAAAAAAATGAAGAGAAAAATAGTTCTGAGTTATGATGCCAGCTGATTTCGAGCATCATTCAAGGTCTCTGGGCCTCAGCTCCCCAGCAGGGGCCCAGGGGAAGAGGGATAAACCCTCTTGGAAAGATCCAAAGGAAAAATAATGTAGAAGAAACAGTGAGAATGAAAAACAGAAGTTCTAGGATGGACTTAGAAAGCTTTGGCTTTTTGGATGGGTGTTTTGTCCAAACAATGAAAATACCTGTTCCTCTTGGGTAATATGACCCTATAATTATGCATAAGCACCCAGGTGGGTGTGCTCCATCCCCACAATGAGAAAACTAGGAAATGGGGCTGACAAGACCCTTTCATGATCATTTCTATGCCCCATGGCCCATTGCATCAAATCAGCTCAGGTTTCAGAATCTCACAGCTGTTATATCACCTGTGGCCCACAGTGACTGGCAAAAAGGATATGGGATTCATCCTGGAGACCTACTATGGGAAAAGAATTCAAGTATGGATAAACAAAGACCAACAAAGTTTCCAGGATGAAATATAGACAGACTATGGAAAAACCAACCCCCCAGTGGGCTATCTCAATCCTTAGTCTTTTGGACTGCCCTCAGATACTTTTGAACAGGATGGAAAAAAAGGCTTTCCTATGATGAAGTTGTAATAACTTCATCATGTTTCTCCAAGATAAGAAAATCAGAGTCTTTATTAAGTTTCTTGGGGAAATGGGGAGGTACTGGAGGGCCCTCTCTTTAGGCAGCTGAGGGAGGCAAAGGCAGCTCTTCTGAGTTCCCATCACCATTCTTTGCATGTCCATTGCTTCCTTCCTAACATATCTCCCCTCATTTTTAGCTCCTCAAATCTTTAGGTTGCTCCCAAGCACAGGACAACTGCAGCCTCCTACCAGAACCTTCTTCATTTTGTTGCTTTTCATTCTTTCAATTAGTTTGTATAACTTTTGTATTTTGTTGCATCCTCCAAATAGACCATAATCTCCTTGGGGGTAAGAATTGCCTTGTTCTTGTTTCCTCCCTATATATATTAGATGTTCAATCAGTGCTTGTGGAGTAGAATTGAATTGTGCTTAAAGCTAAAACCCACCTCAAAGTCTCCTGGAAGCCAGAGAATCATAGAATGATTTAGAACTTTTGGATCTAGGAAATCCTAGATTTCTAGAAGAAGACCTAGAAGGGATCTTAAAGGTTATAAAGCCCAATCCTCATATTTTACAGATGGGGAAAATGAGGCACAGTGAGGTTAAAATGACTTGCTCCACATCATAGGCTAAGAGGCTATGGAAGGATTTGACTTCAGGTCTTCCTAATTTTCTAACTTCTAATTTCCTAACCATGACCCTATTCCCTAGTTCAGCAATATCCTTTTTATATCATGGATATCCTTAATATATTATTATGTTATATTATTCCTCATCTATACATGGGGAAACTGAGCCCTATAGAAATTAAATCTATTCCCACCTGCCTATCCTTTGCTCTCTGGAAAACCAAACGATGTTTGGGAAGAAGGAGATAGGAAATTTCAATTCATGGGAACACTCTACTGCCAAAGACCAACTTCTTCTAGAAGTTTCTTGTCTCCCACCAAGGGAATGGCTAACTACTGGTCTCAGGACACCTTGTGGGTGGCCAGATGTTTGTCTCCTGCTCCAGAAATCTTGACTTTTAATCCCTCCCCCCTGAGTGCCTTGATTTGCTTAGCTGGCGTTCTTAGCTGGCGTTTGGAGAGTTGGGTTTCTGGGTGCTGAGCAGAGTCTCTGGTGGCCAAGCCCCATTGACAAACAAAAGACTGTCTGTTTGCTTGCCCTGCCTTCAGAGAGGCTTAAGGACATTTTTGTCATTTTTAAACAGCTAATATCATGAGGGGAGAGTGGAGAAGAGGGGGGAGGAAAAAAGAAATTTTTTTAAAAAGTTGTCTAATCTCTTTAAATTTAATCTTTGATTTTGAAAATTCCAAGCCCAGATGGGGATTGTTCTATTAAATTAATTAGGTCAAGATTACCTCGAACAGTGGGACTCTGCTAGCTTTTGAAAACTCTTTTTGCTTCTTTTTTTCCTTCTGGATGCAAAATTAAGGGTCCTGTGGCTGAAGAGCAGGTAACCCTTCACTAAAGAACTTGGAATTGGGTCTTAGTGAAGACCTCATGGTTGTGTTGGAAGACATGCAATAGTCTCTCCATGATATCCAAAGCTCCAATCTTGTTGGATCATTCCTTTCAGAGACCAAGGCATTTGTCCATGGAGCCTTCTCTATGTGAAGGCTACCAGGATATCTCCCGAGGCTCTCCCTGGAGAAACGCTTTTGTTTCCAGAGATAATCATGATCATGGATCCATGTCAACATGACTGGCTGTCTTATGTGATAGAAAGTTTCTTTGAGACAAGATCTCTCAGATTCCAAATATTCTTCTTTATGAAGTAGCACTTATAGTGTTAAAAATAATACCAATGTCTGACATTCTTATAAAACCTTAAATTTTATATTACGTTTACATAATTTTCTAATTTAAGGCTCACAAATATTATGTGAGGTAGGGGTTTGGGGTATGGCATCTTATTTTACACCTGAGGACACTGAGACCTAGAGGAGTTAAATAACTTCCCCATAATCACCCAGATAATAATAGCAGAGTAGCTCTTTCTCATTTAAAAAATTAAAATTAAAAATTAAATAATTTCCCCATAATCACCCAGATAATAATAGCAGAGTAGCTCTTCCTCACTAAAAAAGTATAAAGGTAAGAGTAAGGAGTCTTGGTTTTTGAGTTCAAATGCAGCCTCTAACTTAACTGTGGGACCTTGAACAAATCCTTTCCTTTTCCTGGTTCTCAGTTTTTCCATCTGTAAAATGACGGGGTTGGACTAAGTGGCCTTTTGGGGTTCTTTCTGGATCTGTGATCTCTATAACTTCAAGTACAGCATGTAATCTACTATAACATGCACTTATTCTGATCTAACCACTAAAGAAAACTCAGGGTAAAATAGAAAGAATCCTGAACTTTGGGTCATAAGGCACAAGTTCAAATCATGGCTCTATCAGATACTACCTATGTGATATTAGCAAGTGATTTTACTTCTATAGGACTCAGTTTCCTTTATTATAAAATAAGGGGATTAGATTAGATGGTTCCCAAGACTCTCTCTAGTTCTAAACACATGATTTCCTCTTTCAGCAAAGCTCCTGAAGGCAACAACTGTTTTCTTTGAGTTCCCTATACAGTTCCCACTTAGGAATCAAGGAATTCCATCCTAAAACAGCTTGATTCCCCCTTAATAATTCTTCCAATCTGTTAGCAGTTTAGAAACCAGTCCTTTGGGGCTTTTACCTCTAAATCAAGTCCTTTTGCTCTTTTAAGAGTCTTTCTTGTTTCTTGTGCCTATAAACTTTGTTGTCCCCATCACACAGAAGGAGAAAAAAGAAAAAGTCAATTCTGGGTGCCATTTTTGAGGAAGGAAATTAATAAGCTGGAGAATGTTCAGAGAAAGACAACCAGGATGGTGAGGGACTACTAGAAGTAATTGAAGGTGTGTAGACTGGAGAAAATAAGATTTGGGGCTGGGGAGGGGGTAAAGGTTGGAAGATCTCAGTTTTCAAGTATTTTAAAGTCTGTCATGAGAAAAATTAGACTTATTCTACTTGGCCTTAGGCAACAAAACTAGCAAGAACAAATGGAAGATGGAAAGCAGAAATTTTAGGTTTGATGTTGGGAAGTGCTTCATAATAAGTCAAATGACCCCAAAGTGGAATGCCTTGGGAGAGAGGGCATTCCCCCTCCCTGGAGGTCTTCAATAGAGGTGAAAGGAGATTCTTTACCTCAGTTGCTACTTAACCTCAATCACTGAATGGGTGTTACCACAGTCAAACTGAGACCTGGTGAAGATCTTAGCTTAAAAAGGTCAAGGTCTTCCACTGCAGCCAGGGCCATCTCCAGTCATCTGATTTCTATCTGGTCACTGGACCCAGATGGCTTTGGAGGGGAAAGTGAAGCAGATGACCTTGGTCAGCCCTCCCTCACTTAAATCCAATTCACTTACATATCATAGCATCACTTCCCTGATGTCATGGACTTCTTTGAGAACAAAGGACAAACAGCAACAACTTCTTAGGAACATTGTGAAGTCAGAAATATGTAGGACTGTACCTTTGAGGTAACCTCCAACTCTGATTCTTTGATTCTCCTAAATTCCATAAAATATTCAGAAGTTTCATAAAACTTTTCCATAATAATAATGATGATGATAATAATAATAACTTACATTGTGCCAGGCACTATACTAAATACTTTGCAAACATTAACTCATAACAACTATTAAGAGGTAAGAGCTATTATTACCCTCGATTTTACAGATGGGAAAACTGAGGTAAAAATCAAAAAGACTTGTGCTAGATCACACAGGGTAGTAAGGGTCTAAGACTGTATTTGAATCTAGTTTCTCCTGACTCCAGGTTTGAGATTCACAACAACTTATTTAAAAAATACTATCTTAATTTATAATTCATAATCTAGCAAAGAACATTAGCATAAAATAGGAGACACAGGCACTGTTAACGATAACAATATTAATTGTAATAATAATTATAACAATAATCAATTAATTGTGATATTTTCATAATGCATTAGGACCAACAAAGCACTTTCTGAAAACAATCCTGTGAAGTGAAATAAAATGATCTCTCTTCCAGCTGGAGTCTGCACCTTCTCTAAAAAGAACGTCAGAGAGAGGGGCAGCTAGATGGTACAGTGGATAGAGCACCAGCCCTGAAGTCAGGAGGACCCAAGTTCAAATATGGTCTCAGACACTTAACACTTCCTACCTGTGTGACCCTGGGCAAGTCACTTAACACCAATTGCCTCAGGAAAATAAATAGATAAGTAATTTTTTTTTTAATGTCCAAGAGTGCCCAGGGCCTGGACCATAACATTAGCTGGCTTCCCCAAAAATCACCCTAGCTAAGACATGCCAGCAGCAGAATTAGGACCCAGACCCTTTCAGCATCCAGCCTGGCCATCCCCAGGCACTATATACCCTATTGACTTTTTTTTATGAATGATAAAAGAAATATTGCATGTATTATCACTAAACCTCTGGTTTTAGGAAGTCCATTTAACCTTCTTCTCCTATTTTACTTCTGACCCTTACAGGCTGTAGTTTTTGAGTCAATATTTGCTTTCCCTTAGCAGTTAAATGCAGTTTGGTGTTAATATACAGACACATTTTCTATAGGTTTGGGGGTAGGCGAAGAAGGAAGTGCAGTATTTGTGTTTGAAAGAGGCTGAGGACTCCAAAATGTTTCCTTGGCTCTACTTCAAACCACACAGCTCCACAAGCACTCCAGCCTCCTCTCCTTTCTCCCAGAATTTACCTTCTGTCTGTCCGACCTTCTGAAAGAAACTCATTGGAGAGTTGAAGCTTCCCTACGATGGCCATGGGGGCCCCTTGCATTTTTGGGTGGAATCAAACAGTCTTTCAACAGGCCCCAAATCAAATTCTTTTTTTTTAAAGCAAGAGCTCTTGCCCAGTAGGAAATGAGAGGTGTTTACTTTCTGATACAACATTGGTAAACAGAAAAAAAAATCCAGAGAAGTGAGCCCAAACAGAATGTTTTAAGACTGCCGACTTTCTGTGCCCCTCCTGGAACATCCAGGGCCTTCTCCCTGCCCAGAAAAGTACTCAGGGCAGCTCTGCCAATGAAATGCCCACACCCAGATCTGCCCTCTTCTCCCAGTCACTGGGCATGAGACGGAGGGAGCCATCCATCAGTCCTAATGGGAAGTGAAAGAAGGGAGAGAAGCCAGTCTTTCCAGAGCTAGGTGAAGAGGCCATAGCAGACAGCCAGGACTCAAACCTATTCCTTATTTTTAATATTTTCACAGTAGACAGAAACAGGCAGCCCATCAGGGCCCAGAATGGGAGAATTGGGTAAGTTGATCACCTGGCTTTTCTTTAAACCTGATCTTGAAACTTGCCGCCCTCCAAGAGTGAAGGAGAATTTCACAAGAGCCGGCCCATAAAGATCATTGATGGGAAGGTCGGACCTATCTCCAAGTATTTTAAGGAGGAGGAAGATCAGACTTCTGCTTGGCCCCAGAAGGCAATACTAGGAGAAATTAAATCGACAAACTTGGAAAGCATTCCTTTTAGACTTATGAGGAAGAAGTGGGGTGATGGGAATCCTTCCAATGAATGAGAGCTATTGAAAAATGGAATGAACCATGTCAGGAGGTACCCTAAGGATCACTAGTTTGGGGGTGGAAGACATATCAGAAGTTACTTAATTCCATCAGTTTATGTGCTTGGAGCTGGTTCAGTTTCCTCATTTGTAAAAGAATGGATCAGATGCCTTCTGAGGTCCCTTCCCACACTGGGCCTCAGTTTCCTACTCTGTTAAATGGTCAGGCTAAACTACATGGCTTCCAGCTCTAGATCTATTATCCTTTTGGGGCTTTCAAGCAAAAACTGAATGATCCCTTATAGGGCTAGGCTTATACACAGATTGGACTAGATTGCTTCAGGGGTCCTTTCCAGCTCTGAAATTCCTTTTGTTTTCCTAGTTGTGAATCCCCAGGGAAGAGGGGCAGGGAACTAGCATGATCATCTTTGGAGGTGGTAACCATTTGGTACTTATTTGCAAGACTGAGTCACTGACATGGAGCTCCTGGTACTGGAGGCCTATCAGAAGCTTCTTCCAATCTGACCATGGCCCTTGGCTGCTCACTGGTAAAATATTGGCTGGGTCTTCCAGTGTTTCCCTCTCTTAATTGCCTTCCCCGGTCCCTTTTCTGAGCTTGGGAGTAATCTGCCCATTTCTAGTTACGGACACTTCATAAATATTAATCGTAATAATAAAATGACAGAATGATCCCTTTTCCCTCTCCAACTGCTCTGCCATACTTCCCTTGTCTTGCTTCCAGAAACCACATTGCACATGCCTTTGCTTTGGCCAATTTGCTCAGACTGCATAGACTTAAAAAAAAATAACTTCCAATCCCAAACTAATATAAATAAGTTGAAACCTTAAAAAAAAAAAAAAAAAGTCCCTCTAATGCTTCTATTGTGCGGGTGATTGCTCATTTCCCAGCCATATAATTAGCACATAAAGTACTCTCTCCTTCAAATTAAATGGGGGTAATTGGCTGGGTTTTTTTTAAACTCATTTAAATACTAAACCCTTAGGGGGAAAAATTGTCATTGTTTATCTGTTAAACTGAGTAGCATTTTAAGCATTAGGGACTAATTTTGCAGGCTTATCTACAAGTGTGGGACCCAAGAACACAAGCCCACAGGGGAGCTTGACTGTTGAACAAAGTCTTGGCAATTCCTAGGGGACTTGGTCTCACAGGGAGAAGAGAATACTTTCCTCACAATTCTGGGAGGTGGGTGGAACAGGTGTTATTATCCTAATTTTAGAGATGAGAAAACTGAGGTTCAGAGAATGCCCAACGTGACTCAGCTGGTAAAGTAAGTACGTGGGAGCAATACTAGAATTTAAGACCCTTTCCACCAGATGCCTTCATACCTTTCTAGACTCATCTCAAATTACTGCTTTGCATATACTCTAAACTCTAGCCAAACCCTACTCTTCCCTTTTCCTGGCCTCGATTTTGGGGATGGGGCCACAAGTTTTGTTTGTTTTTGTTTGTTTGTTTGTTTGTTTAGTAACTAAATGAATTGCTTAATTCTGTTCAGAATTAGAGAAAGTAGAATTTTCCAGCTGAGACTGGGTTGAACATACCTAGGGTAGGGAGAAGAGCTGTGTATTAGGGCACAGAAATATAGAGGGTACTGACAATACTCACATTCTTCCAGCACTCTAGGGACGAATAACTATGGTGCTTAATTAAGAATAATCGGTTAAAATAGAAAGATGTGAAATGGGGCTTCCTCGCCTGGTACTGTTGTTTTAGGTGTGATCCTTCCTAGTCTGAGCCAATCTGCTATTCTCCCAGTCCCCCAGAAGCCTCTTCAGAAGTCTGGCTGTGACCCAAGGTCCCTCTGTCAATAAGGACTTGTGTCCCCACCTCAAAATGAATCTGTCTTAAGTGGCTTTGAGGATGTGCTACATTCTGCTTGCTACAGGCACCAAAATTGCTGATAACAAGTAGACCAGGTGAACATATATGATCCTGGAAAGATGCACTAGGTACATACCCTGCCACACCATTGATAGGGCGGAGGAGAGAAAGGAAAGAACCAATGGCAATCTGCCCCTCAGGATGGGCCAGTACACTCAGCATTCTTGGCACACTGTTCTAGGCACTAGAGTTTTGTAGATGGAAAAACTCTTAAGCACAAAAGAGTTACCTTCCTTATCTAAAAAAGTCCACCCCAAGTCAAGTAGATACTCAAAGAGAAAACTTGGAAGGGATTTTCAGTGTCTTCTGCCCCCAGTTTTTCATTTTAAAGGAAAACAAACTGAGGTTTGGAGAAGAGAAGAACATAACTAACTAGTCTGGCAGAGAAAAGACTAGAACCCATGACATCTGATTTCTGACTTCAGGTCCAACATCCCCACACTTGAGTGAATGTAAGCTACTTTTATAAATAATAACAACAAAATGGTCAAATTAATACATTATTCCTCTCCCATTAAAGTCTGGAAAGAACAGTAAGTAAAGATCTTTAAGTGTTTGTTTTATATTTTCAAAATGTTTTTTTCCTTTAAATTATATTTTTAGAATACTCACTAAGAAGAGGAGCAAATGAATTCCTTCTCACAGCTCTGCTTATGATAACATTTTAAACTAAAACAAAGGACAGAGACAAATGGGAAAGATAAGATAGATGGTTTCAACATGAAATTGAAAAGCTTTTGCAAAAAAGTCAGTATGGATAACATAAGAATGGAAATTGATGGCTGAAAAAAGGTCTTTGCATCAAAATCTCTCTGAAAAGGGACTGAAACACAAGCTATGTAGAGAATTAAAGCAAATATGTAAGACCAAGAGCGGTTCTTCAATGCATAAGAAGCCAGAGAGAACAAACAGTTCTCAAAAGATTTAATCTTTTAATGACTATTGAAAATAATCTAAATTGATAATAAAGTATGAGAGAGAGAGAGAAGAGAAGGGCAGTAAACGAAAGAGGAAGAGAGAAAAAAGAGGGGGGGAGATACAAAGAGAGAGACAGAGAAACAAAGACAGAGACAGAGACATAGGACCAAAATAGGCAGAGAGAGTGAGAGAGAGAGAGAGAGAGAGAGAGAGAGAGAGAGAGAGAGAGAGAGAAACAGAGACAGAGAACTATACATCATGCTCACCAAACTAGCAAAAATGAGGAAAAAGCAAGAATAATTCATGTAGGAGGAGCTATGGAAAGATAGGCATCTTTATGCACTATTGGTGGAGCTGTGTGTTAATCCAAATATTCTGCAAAGCAATTTGGAGTTATGTAGTGTTTTAAAATGGTTAAATGTTCATATACTTTGCAAAGAGCTATTCCCAAATACATGCTACCTATGAGCCATAAGTAAACAAGAAATGATGATTCTCTATGGCAAAAGAAAGGTTTGAAATAGAAGATGCTGCCCAGTGGTTAATATGAGTTTTAATTATACTGGCACCTCCCATATCCCATGTAAATTTACAAAACACTTTATTTTGGTATCAATTTTGTTAAGTACATAACCCAATATGCACATTTTGCAAATGAGAAAATTAAAGCTAAGGAAGGTGAACTATTTTGCCCAAGATCTCACACCGTTTAGAAATAGTAGGCAACATTCAAAACCAGGACTCCCCGATTGCCAATCATGTACTCTTCCCACTATAACCACAGCCATTAGTGATGGCTGGTAACCCACTGCTAAAATGTCAGCCTTGAGAACAATCCTCCCTCTCCTAAAGGATCCATTAGATACATTATAGAAGATACTAGATACATTATAGAAGAAAGAATATTGGTTCTTGCATCACAGGAGCTGAGTTGACATCCTACTTTTGATTCTTAGTATTTCTTCTTGCCTGACTCCCCTAGAACAAATCACTTACACCTCCCTAGGTCTCAGTGTCCTCAGTCTCTTCTGACTCTACAGTGATCATCTGCCTACAACTTTATCTACATAATCTCATTTTATTCTCATCATGAGATCGGTGCTATTATTATCCCTACTTTGCAGCTGAGGAAACTGAGGCTGAGATAAGAATGCCTTGTCCAGAGTCACAAGACTAGGAAGTCTCTGATAAAAGATTTTCTTTCCAAGCTGTTTCTCATCCCCATCCTCTTTATCCTCCATGATAATAGCACAGCCTGGTCACAGGTGCTTGATGAAAGGTTATGAGAATAGAAAAAAAAATTCAAATAATGCTCACGATGCCTGTAGGGTTACTCTGAGACCTGTCCTGTGGTTATCAGCCCATCCTTCAACACTGGGCTGAGGTTTCAGTTAATTATATCTATCAACACACAAGATGAGAAGCAAAACAGAAAGGGGATGGGGGCGGCATCCTTGGAGAGAGCAGAGAATTCTCTAGTTAGTCCCCACCTCGGAAATTCCCCACACAGTAGCCTCAATCTTTGAAACATGGCCACACTAATCGCATAATTACACCCACTAAACTTGCATGTTGTGGGAGGGAAGTTACATCACATCATACAGCCAGCTCTTGGATTGCAGGAGGCTGGAAGAAGAGCCAACCAGTCAGGCAGTCCATTAATCTGTCAGTTAACTATATTTATTAAGCACCTACTGTGTGCCAGCTACTCTGCTAAGCGCTGGGAAAAAAAAACTCTCTCTCTCTCTCTCTCTCTCTCTCTCTCTCTCTCTCTCTCTCTCTCTCTCTCTCTCTCTCTCTCTCTCTCTCTCTCTCTCTCTCTCTCTTTCCCTCTCTCTCTCTGTCTCTCTTTCTGTCTCTCCATCTTTCTCTTTGTCTCTGTCTTTTTCTCTATCATTCTCTGTCTCTGTCTCTCACACATCCACACACACTTTCTAAATATAAATATATAGAGACACATATACATATATTATACATACATATTCCTTGCTCTCAAAGAGTTCATAGTTTAATAGGGAAAGCAACATGTAAATAACTATGTACAAACACAAGATAAAGACAGCCTAAATTGGAGATAGTCTCAGAGGAATAGTGATAGGTTTAAAGAGATTGGAAAAGGCTTCTTGTGGAAAATTGTGCTTTAGCTGAGATTTAAAGGAAACAGGGAAATGTTAGAGAGCCAGGAAAAGGTGATTAGAAGGGAGAATGTGATAGAAATCCAAGAGAAAGAACCGATGGTTAGGGGAACAACCAATCAGAGAACAGTGTTTGCTTTCTGGGTTGCAAAGAAATAGACTAACCAAGAGATGTTGGCAAATAATAGTGTGGGAGGTGGGATTGTGAAGAGTGCTCTGTGTGCCTGTATGGAAGGTAGGTGTTAATTGCTTTTTAAAGTAGACCTTTTCTTTTTTTTTTTATTAATACTTTTTATTTGCAAAACATATGTATGGGTAATTCCTAAACATTAACCCTTACAAAGCTTTCTGTTACAAATTTTTCCCCCCTACTCCCCACCCCTCCCCCAGATGGCAGGATATCCACTACATGTTAATTATGTTAAAATATTGGCAAATCGAATATATGTATACATATTTCCAAACTTATCATTGGTGTGCAAGAAAAATCTTATCTACACAAACGATATATCAGATAAAGGAAACACAATGTAAGCAAACATCAATCAAGGAGTATGAGAATGTTATGTTGTGGTCCACATTTCGCATCCCTCTCTCTGGGTGTATATGGCTTTCTTCAGTGAACAATTGGAGGTGGTTTGAAACATTTCATTGTTGAAGAGAGCCATGTCCATCAGAATTGATCGTCATATAGTACTGTTGTTGCCGTGTATAATGATCTCCTGGTTCTGCTCATTTCACTCAGCATCAGTTCATGTAAGTCTCTCCAGGCCTCTCTGAAATCATCTTGCTGGTCATTTCTTACAGAACAATAATATTCCATAACATTCATATACCATAATTTATTCAGCCATTCTCCAATTGAAGGGCATCTATTCAATTTCCAGTTTCTAGCCACTACAAAAAGGGCTGCCACAAACATTCTTGCACATGTGGGGCCTTTTCCTTCCTTTATGATTTCTTTGGGATATAAGCCCAATAGAAATGCTGCTGGGTCAAAGGGTATGCACAGTTTGATAACTTTTTGAGCATAGCTCCAAATTGTTCTCCAGAATGGCTGTATCCGTTCACAGCTCCACCAACAATGCATCAGTGTCCCAGCCCTCCCACAACCCCTCCAACATTCATCATTAACTTTTCCTGTCATTTTAGCCAATCTGACAGGTGTGAAGTGGTATCTCAGGGTTGTCTTGATTTGCATTTCTCTGATCAATAGTGATTTGGAGCATAAAGTAGACCTTTTCAAAATAAAATTGAATCATATGTTTTTGCCTTTAAACATTTGAAGGATATTGCTGGATTCTTCAGTCTCTTCATCAAAAAAAAATCTAATCAATAATTTCAAGAGACAGGACAGCTCAATGCTCTAGGCAACCAAGAAATTTATTCTGAGAAGGGTCTCATAGGCTTCAGTGAATTATCAAAAGAGACGGTGATAACATAATCATTAAAACCCTGACCAGCTCTAACATGACTGATCCAAGTCCCTATGATGCAAAAAAGGCTCCTACCTGCATGAGGGAGGGAATCCCCTCCCTGGGGAGTTCCTCATGCCAATAAAATCCCTAGTCCATTTCTTGTCTCAGTCCCTGATCATTTCCAAACTCTGCTCAAGGGAAACCTATGTGAAACTTTTCCTGATGCTCCAGTTGTTCGTGCTTATGATTATTCCCAGTTTAATCTATATATATCTTATTTGTACATAATTATGTACATATTGTCTCCTCCATTAGATTGTAAACTGTTTGAGGACAAGGACCCTGTTTTGCCTTTCTATATATATTTTTTGTGCTTGTCATCTATATTTATAATTATTATAAATATATGTGTATATGTATGTATATGTATATACAAATAGGAGATGCTTAATAAATGCTTGGTGATTGCCAGACTAAATGATGCCCTTCCCTGTTCCTGAAAAAAAATTACTCAACCTGTATTTTGTAAATATTATAAATATATATGTATGCATATGGTCAGGTTTATATATTTTTTTACATACTTACATTTGTCCCCTACAAAACAAATATTCAGCCTCTATTTTTGTAAATATAATAAATAGATATGGGTATCTATCTATATATAGGATGCATATTCTGTTTATAAATAGTGTATATATATTTTATGTGCATGCAAATATTATAAATATATGCATCTGTGTGTCTACATGAGCACAAGTTTACATATACACATTTGTAATTATCATAAACCTATATATATATGTATGTGCATACATATTACAACCATACATGTATACCATACATCCAATAGTATGTGAGGTCCTTGAGGGATTAACCCAGTGTCTGAAACATAGTAGGTGTTTAATGAATATTTATTGGTTTGTTGATTGTCTGGTTGATAATTCATCATTTTTGTTGCCACTGCCACCTACTAGCTGTGAGATCACATAGACAAATGATCTAAACTTACTTATAAAATAGGAATAATAATGTTCCCTATCCAACTCTTCTTTGCAAAGGTAAGGCACTGTGATTGTGGGATATCACATACATTATCAAACGGGCTTTTGTTGATTTGTGCTGATTCATTACGTTGAACTGCTTCTTTCTTTCCTTCCCCCACCATTTAAAAAATAAAAAATCTTTATTATAAGGAATGGCTCACTGGGGAGGGCAGTGTGCAGGAGACATTCAGAAATAAAGGCAGCATGAAAACAAAAGATATAAATAAAAATAAGATTAAAACCACAGTTTAATTAATAGCATTTTTCTCACATGGGTTTTGTGAGGATCAAATGAAATTATGTCCTTAAAGGGTGGTTAAGAACAACCAAGTACAATGCCTGTAATATAGTGAATGTTTAATAAATGCTTGTTGAATTGAATTATCTCTGATCTCTACCTACTTCCAGGAAAGCAGTTTATGCAGAATAGAAAAAAAAATAGCCTTGAGTTTGATATCAGGAGATTCTGCCAGTCCCAGATTCACTAAATTATAGGATCATCCCTATTGAGTTAGAAGGGACTCCAGAGGTCAGTGTGGAAACTGAGTCCCAGAAAAGGTTTGGGACTTGCTCAGAATCACACAGCTAGCATAAGGGAGAACCTACATTTGAACCCAGATACCCTGACTCCCAGGTAAGTTGTTTTTGCCAGGCTTGCCACAAGACCTCTTTTTTGAATGTTTACAAATGGGAGAGAAGTTTTCACTATTTCCCACTAATAACTTGATATTTACAGAGCCCTTAAATGTTTTTAAAGCACTTTGCATACACTATCTTATTTGACTCTCATTATATCCCATGAGGATATGGCCATCTTTGTAAGAATCTCCATTTGGGGGGTTAGGTAAAAAAGTCAAAAGCCTAGGTTGGGTCAGGTAGATGGCTCAGTAGATAGAGCACTAGCCCTGGAGGATCCACTGAAGGACCTGAGTTCAAATCCAACTCAAACACTTACTAGCTATGTGACCCTGGACATGTCACAACCAAGTGGCTCCACCAAAACAAAAAGAAAACAAGAGTTTTCTATTAAAACAGATAGTAAGTGACAAAGGAATTGAAACCCAGGTTTTCCTGAGTCCACATTCACCACTCTCTCCCCTTTGCCATGTTTCCTCCCATTCTTTGGTCTATAGAATGGTGATCAGCTTTCCTCCATGACTTTTAATTCATGGCCCGCCCCTGCAAGGCCACTCAGTCCACATTGCACCAGGTGGATTTATACTTTTGGCTTATACTCTGTGGAACCTTCCAGCACTCAGCCCCAAAGCCCGGGACAGTGGGGGGTTCTCCAGGTGTTGCCAGAGCCACGAGAGAAAGGAAAACTTAATTAAAACAGAAACACTTCCTAGGGACTTGTCCTGCCTGATAACATTCCTTTCATTTTCCAATAGGCTGCATGTGAATTATTGTATTCAGCTTTTCTGTTCATTAACAAACCAAAAATATTTTTAATTCCATTTTAATTGGGATTAAAATATGGAGCAAAAGTTGATTTGATTGGAGTTAAATCGCATAGTACATCAAGCAGAAAGTTGAAAGCAGTGGACATTCTTTCCACATCAGTGAATATTTCTATTGATGCCCCCAAATAAGTAACTTCATATTTTCTTTCTTTTTCTTTTGTATTTCTTTCTCTCTGTTTCTTTCTTTTGTTCTTTTTTTCTTTCTCATCTTTTTTTTAACTGTCCCTTTCTAGCTCTCTTTTTTTCTGTTTGGTTCTTTCAGCTTTCTTTTTGCTTTCCTTCTGTCTTTTCCTTCTTGATCACTTTCTCTCTTAAGTCATATAGCAGAATAATAAATGAATGAATAAGGAAAACAGACCATTTGTGAAAATTTCTTTGTAAATATGTAAATATACACACATATACATATATTTATAACTGCATATGTCTGTGAGTAGATCTAGATGATAGAAATACCTCTAATACATATTAACTCTGCATCTAAATCATGTAATCTTTCAGTGTCCCCAAGAAACATAAATAGACAGACTGATGGACAAATGGGCAAATAGATGGAAGGAAAGAGACAGATAAGAAATAAATGAGTAGATAAATGGATGGAAGGATCATAGTAGATGTATGGATGGATAGTAGATAGATATATTCAAATTTGTGATTTTTTTTAAGTTGAGGAAATCTCAGTGAGGAAAGTCCCTTCACCAATACAGAATAATCCTTCAGTTTATGATTTTAGGGAATTAGTTGCCTGAAACACTTGAGTGAATTGCTTGGGGTTACACCCTGACTATGCCCTCTTCTTGAATCCCATTTCTTCTGACTCTGATGCTAATTATCCACCACATCAGCATGCCTCTCAAATATATCTCTTGAAATGTTCCAATCTGTTCCTGGGATGATCTGGACACTGGATTATTTATCAGTGGAAAAGCCCCAGAAGGAAGATTTCAGAACTACTTCTGAAGTAATTGGACAAGCTTCAGCTTCCTTCTTTCCTTCCTTCCTTCCTTCCTTCCTTCCTTCCTTCCTTCCTTCCTTCCTTCCTTCCTTCCTTTCTTTCTTTCTTTCTTTCTTTCTTTCTTTCTTTCTTTCTTTCTTTCTTTCTTTCTTTCTTTCTTTCTTTCTTTCTTCCTCCATTCCTTCCTTCTTTTCTTTCTTTTTCTTTTTTCTTTCTCCCTTCCTTTCTTTTTCTTCTTTCCTCCCTCCCTCCCTTTCTTTTTCTTTCTTTCTTTCCTTCTTTCTTCCTTCTTTCCTTTCTTCCTTCTTCCTTCCTTCCTCCCTTCCTTCTTTCCTTCCTTCCTTCCTTCCTTCCTTCCTTCCTTTCTTTTTCTTTCTTTCTTTCTTCCTTCCTTCTTTTCTTCCTTCCTTCCTTCCTTCCTTTTTCCTTCTTTCCCTTCTTTTTTCCTTCATTCCTTCCTTTCTTTTCTTTCTTTGCCACTGCTCACCCCCACAGGAATAAATAATTAAAATAGGAAGATGATGAGGAAGTGCCTGTTAATGCCAGGGGCTTTGAAAGGAGAGCTTAGTACAGTCTGACCCTGCTCCAGGCCTGAGGCCTTCACTATCTTTAATCACATTAGTTCTCCAGTGTGTTCAATTTTATACAGTAGGTACAGCCCAACTTAGAGAAACACTCCTTGGTGAGGGTGCAATGCTATTCCAAAAGGAAATGTTTCCCTATAAATTCACTACTAATAAACTGATCTGATGGACATGATATTGAGTAGCCCACCATACTCATGAATACAACCCAAAAATAATTCCCAGACTTCTAGACAACTTGCCCATAGAAGTCAACCTTGAAATAATTCTTGTTTTTCTAATTCTTGGATCCTTAGATGCATCCTCACGAGTGCCCTTTCTAAATAAGTGATCATTGTCTCAGGAAGAAGCCCCTATCTTCAACCCAATCTAGTCTGGTCTAATCTAGGAGGGAAGTGAGAGAGAGGGAGAAGAAAGGGGAAAGAGGGAGAGAGACAGACAGACAGACAAACAGAAAGAGAGAGAAAGTGGCAGATTCAGAGAGACAGAGAGAAAGGATGAAAGGAAAAGAGGTGAAAAAGGAAAGGAGAGAAGGAGGGAGGGAAAGAAAGGGAGAGAGAAGGGAGAGAGAGACAAAGACAGTGACAGAGAGACAAAGACAGAGAGAGACAGAGAAAAGGGAGGGAAGGAAGGAAGGTGAAGAAAGAAAGGAGAGAAGGAGAAAGGGAGAGAGAAAGGGAGAAGGGAGAGACAGACAGAGACAGACAGAGACAGAGACAGACACACACACACACACACACACACACACAGAGAAACTCTAGAGTAAACAATGGTGGCCTTCAGCATCTGTATCATTTTACAGGCTGAATGGATGTGTTTAGCAGCAAAGCCTCCAAAATGAAATCATAAACCAGGCATAATCAACTTGGGCTAAGATAAAGATTCTTTAAGTAACTGTGGAAGCTAGACTTGTTTCAGTTCTGGTAATGAAGTTTCCTATCCCCCCACCCTTTTTTTTTCTTTTCCCCCAGTCACAGAGATAATGCCAATAAGAAAATGAAATACATTTGCTACATAGGAAAAAATAAAATTAAAAATTAAAACAAGAAACAACTCCCTCAAAAAAAAAGTGATAGTGGGGGGGCTAGGAGTGGGGGGGGAACAGGGATATAGGGGAAAACTCTCCCAAGTGCATTGTCTGAGTAAGATGATATCAGATGTAGCACACAGAGACAGCAAAGTTCAAGAGACAAACATATATCAGTTTTTGGCAAACTCCTCGCCCCACTGTTATGCGTTTTACATAACTTGATGCCAAATAGTAACAAACCCCCCTTGCCAAAATCCATGAGAGGTCAAGCCAGGATCGGCCTGTGAGCTCAGAGATGCTGCTTTAAAAAGCCCAGGACTGAATTCTATTTTGAGTTTTGAAAAAACATGAGACTGTCTGGGTCTCTTCCCCACCCCTTTTCTTCTTTCCTTTCATTTTTTTCCTTATTTTTTTAAGAGATAAATCTCCTCCCACTCTGCCTCCATGGTCCAAGTCTTATTGTCAGAGGCAAGGTTTCCTTCTCTCACTTATACTGTCATAACCACCAACACATCCAGCACTGTTTATAACTTGGGAGAAAGTCACTGATAGTTGCAAGCTAATAGGGAGTTTCTTCATCTGTAACCTGAAAGGAGGTGTGGGTGGTGGACTATATGGCTTCAAATGTTTCTCTCAGTTCTAAAACAATGGTCCTATGAAATGGAACTTCATCTATGCTGGGGATGGGGGTGGAAAGAGATTCCTTCCACCCATGCAGATGAGCTCTTCCCTCTATTTTATAGCCTTTGCTTTGGAGACATTAAGTGATTTCCCCAGGATTACACAAGTATGTTGGCAAAATTTGAATCCAGGTCCTTTGGGCTTTGAGGCCAGCCAGCTCACTAATTACCATATCATATTGCTTTGCACAAACTAGGCACTTAATAAATGTTTGCAATCTGAGAAACTTATTATTTATCCCACAATCCATTTTCCCAAACATCTCTTCCGGGGCCAAAAGGTCTCTGAAGTTGACTGTACTCTTCTCCTACCACTGAAACACGACTCTTCCCCTTAGCATCTTTTCAGGAAAGATCCAGTTCTCTAGGGGAAATTAAGTCCCCAGAATATTTAGAGGACTGAGATATTCTTGATTCCAGAGAGAACCTATTGCTGACTTTGTATTCTCCTTTACTCTCTGCCCCCCTTTCTCTCCCCGTCTCTATCTCTGTCTCTATGGCTTGGTCTGTATTAGGCTTCCGTTCTCTTTATGTCTCTGTCTCCCTCCCTCCCTTTTTTGAGGGGGTGGAAGGGTTCTTAACAAAGATAATGAAGTGATTTACCATTTCTTTCTCCAGATGAGGAAACTGAGACAAGCAGGACGAAGTGATACAGCTAGTAAATGTCTGAGGCTGGCTTTGAACTCATGATTTCTGATTCCAAACCCAGTGCTTGATCTACTGTGCCACCTAGCTGCCTCCTCTGTCTCAGAGAAAGTGTTCAATATTGCCCCCTCCTCCATAGAACTTAAGCTCCCTGAGGGTTTTTAGTTTCATTTATTTGATATCTATATTTGTTTTTAGTTCATTTTTGTCTTTATACTCCCAGCATCCAGCCTAATTAAAATTTAATACATGCTTTTTAAAATAAGGGAATGAACAAAGTTGTGGATAGGACTACAAAATCCACTGTTCTACCTGCCTCCTCTGTCTCAGAGAAAGTGTTCAATATTGCCCCCTCCTCCATAGAACGTAAGCTCCCTGAGGGTTTTTAGTTTTATTTGATATCTATATTTGTTTTTAGTTCATTTTTAAAAATTTAATTAAAACATAATACATGCTTTTTAGAACAAGGGAATGAACAAAGTTGTGGATAGGACTGCAAAATTCACTGTTCTATCTGCCTCCTCTATCTCAGAGAAAGTGTTCAATATTGCCCCCTCCTCCACAGAATGTAAGCTCCCTGAGGGTTTTTAGTTTTATTTGATATATATATATATATTTGTTTTAGTTCATTTTTGTCTTTATATTCCCAGCATCCAGCCTAATTAAAATTTAATACATGCTTTTTTGTTTTTGAATGAGTGAACAAATGTTGTGGATAGGACCACAAAATCCACTGTCCTACCTGTCTCCTCTTATCTCAGAGAAAGTGTTCAATATTGCCCCCTCCTCCATAGAGTGTAAGCTCCCTGAGGGTTTTTAGTTTTATTTGATATCTATATTTATTTTTAATTCATTTTTAAAAATTTAATTAAAATGTAAAACGTGCTTTTTTTTTTTTTTTTTTTTTTTTTTTAGAATGAGGGAATGAACAAATATCGTGGATAGGAGCACAAAATCCAACCGTCCTTGCTCTTGGATGTCCACATTCTGCTTCCTTGTGGATGCTCTAAAACTGACCTCTAACTTCCTGAGCGTCTTCCTGAAGCTAGCTCCCTGTGTTTCTCCAGCACCTCAGTGCATCCATCTGTGTAATGGGAGCCTTGCCTCCCAGCCCCTTCCCTCCAGTGCCTCACTAAATCTACATTTTCCCCGGGGCTTCGAGAGCACCCCCCACCCCCCCGCAAGCCCATGGAAGGAGCAGCCCCAGAGTACAAAGTATCATTTATTAGGGAAGGCAAGCTGGAGGTTGTAACTAGGCTGACAGTATCCTTGGAAAGGGTATTGTTCCGCTCCAGGCCGAGGCTGACCATTTGGAAAATGAACTTGTAAAGGCCCCTGGGTACCTGCTGCTGGGAGGGAAGCGTGGGGGAGTGGGGGGGGGGGGGGGGGGGGGGGGGGGGGTGGAGGGGGGGTGGGGAGGGGACTCCCAGGCTAGGAGCAAAAGAACAGGAAAGGGAGGCAGGGCTGTATGAGGCTGGGCCACAATGGGTCGCTTTTCTGGCCTTGTTTATTGAGACCGTCCGGAATATTTAAGCAGTTGGATATTCAAAGCGTCCAAGGGGTTGGGGGGGGAATGAGTGGGGGGGGGGGAATGGTGAAGTGGGGATGGGAGGGGGATGGGGGGAAGAATTACCTAAAGAGCAGGGTTTGGCCGGGGCTCTGATCGATGCATAATCAGATAACTGCTCAGGCTTTTTTACAAGTCTTTAAGCAAAGATCACCCACTCAAATTCTAATTCCTTTTGCTAATTAAGCAGCCTGTTAATTGCTCTCGGGTCTCTAATGCCATGTCATTATGCTTTTTAACAGCCTCCCTGACAGCCATGGGGCTGCAAGTTCCACCTAAACAAAGACTCCAGCCAGCACTTAATGAATTAGCTTAATGCCGGGTATTCGCACTGGCCATTGGCCCGGCGCCTTAAGAGTGAGGGATTTCGTGGGATCATTTCATAATCTTTCAGTGGGGGGAACACAGAGAGGGAAGGGGGGGGAGAAGCAAGTTACAAATATTCAACACTTACTACAAGAGACAGCAAAAAGTACTGAACCCCATGTGAATGGAGAGCTAAGTTTTTTCTCTCCCTTTTCTTCTGCCCTGGCTTTGAATGTGGGCCCCAGTCAAAGGGACCCGCATAATTGCTTCCTCCAACAGAACATCCCCACAACCTTTAGAAGCCCCAGTCCCTGGGTTCTCAAGTCCCTTTGACGAGATCCTTGTCAGTCATTGAAAGCCTGGATTGGCCAGGCTGGGGGTGGGATTGGAGGCTGGAGTTGGGGTGGGGGGAGTGGGGAGGGGTACAGGCAAGGGCTCCGAGGCTGCTGGGGACATTTTGATGGAGTTTAAGAGCTTGGTGGAGGCTGAAGCCCAATATATTCATTTGGCAAAGGAAGAGACAGAAGCTCGGAGAAGGGGACTGAGTGAGCATTATTAGGGTTGGAGGCCATTTTAGCCAACTGTCTTATTTTAAAGAGGAAGAACCTGAAGCCCAGAAAGGAAGACTGGGGTCTTATTATAAGCCAGAAGTGGAAGAAACCTGGGAGATCATTGTGGCCAATTCTTTTAATGACATAAAGGGAAACTGAGTCTTAGAGAGAAGTAATTAATTGATCACTACTGGTAGAAACCTCAGGCATCATGTCAACCAGTCCACTTATTTGACCAGGGGAGAAACTGAGACCCACAGAGAGGAAGTGATTTCCTTGTGGTCACATAGTAAGGAGCAGAGATTAGATTTATTGGAACTCAGGATCTTCAGCTCCAAATCCCTGCAGATTTTTTTTTTTTTTTTTGGAAGCTATATAGAGAAGAGTTGAAGATTCATTTTAAAATCACAGAATACAATCCCTTCATTAAACACATGAGAAAAAAATTGAGTCCAGAGGAGAATAAGCAAGAGGCAGCTAGTTGATGTAGTGGATAGAGCTCAAGGTTTGAAATTAGGAAGATCTGAATTCAAATTTGACCTCAGACAATAGCTGTGTGACCCTAGGCAAGTCAATTCATTCTGTTTATCTCAGTTGCCTATAAAATGAGCTGGAGAAGGAAATGGCTAGCCACTCCAGTATCTTTGTCAAGAAAACTCCAAATGGAAACCACTCTAGTATCTTTACCAAGAAAACCCCCAAATTGATATGTGTCATGTCATGAATGGACAAGAGTGAAGTGATTGAAGAACTAAATTAGCTAAACCCAGTTCAAATATCTCCAAATGCAAATGCTCACTCTACCTCAGTCGTCCAAATGCTTCCAAAAAGGTGACTCCCCCAACCTTTACATTGATTCTACCTCCTGAGCACCTGCACCAGGAAAATAATCATTCCTCCTTGCACATGAAATGTGGATTTCTTCCCCTCTTCCTCCTCCCTTTCCCTGAATCACAGAATGTCTGAGTTAGAAAGGAGCTTGGAGGTCAAACCAGGTCTGAATAATAATACTTTTTCCAACATCCCTGAGGAGGGGGTTAGCCAATCTTTGTTTACAGACCTCCAGTGTTGGGGAGCCCACTATTTCCCTAAGCAGCCCAATTCATTTTTGGATGATTCCCATTGTTAACAAGTTTTTTCCCCCTGACATCAAGCCTAAATGTGCCTCTTAGCAAATTCCCTACATGGCTCCCCACTCTGGATCCAAGCAAAACAAGTCTAATATTATCCTCTTCCTAGGGGCAGCTCATCAAATACTTGAAGACAGATATCATCTCTTGCTCCTTGCTCGAGCCTACTCTTCTCTATGTTAAGCACACCCCACATACACACATAGCCACTCCCAGTTTCTTTGGGGGGGGGGGCAATCGGAGATAAATATTTCACCCAGAGTCACACAGCTATTAAGTCTCTGAGGCCAAATTTGAACTCAGGTCCCAAGATTTATCCACTGAGCCACCTAGTTGCCTATTATCCCCAGTTTCTAGGACCAGAAATTGAGCATGGAGATTTAGCTGAGATGTCTAGTTTCTTTGCCTTCCCCCAAAAAACTATTCTCCTGGTCAATAGTTGAGTGAAAGGTTATATCTCTGGAAGGGGGAGGACTGAGCCAAAGGGCAGGAGCTGGCAAGCCTTCAGCCTAGAAAGGAGAGTCTGCCTCTATCTGTTCTTTCATTGGTATACTTTTGTATCCACTTGTCTTTAGAGGGAGCAGAATACAATGGTAAGAATATTGGATTTCAAATCAGAAGATCCTGAGTTCAAATTTTAGTTTTGCCACTGTGTGGGACATAGGGAAATAGGTCAGGCTTAGTGTGGCCGATTGGGAAAAGATACAGGATCAAAGTCACAGAATCGAGATAAAAAGACCTAGGCAACTGCTACCCTTAACTCTCTAAATCTCAGTTTATTCCTCTGTAAAATGAGGTGGTTGAATGAGGTAACCTCTGAGGCACTTGTCAGTTCTAAATCTTTGATCCTAAAGCTCCCTGAGCTACGTAAAAAATATGGATTTGTTTAAAGCTCCTTTAATAATATGGGGAAAAGAGAGGTATGCAAATACCACAAAACCCCATCTATTAATGAATAAATCAACATTGATTCAGCTCCTACTATTTGCTAGGTTAAAGCTACAAGAGATGTGTGTGGGGGAGAGAAAGACAAAGAGAGATAGAGAGTGAATAAGAGAGACAGAGAGATATAGAGAGAAACAGAGAGAGACAGACAAGACAGACAGACAGAGACAGAGACACAGAGAGAGACAGAAGAGAGAGACTCTTTGCCCTCAAGGAGCTTACAATCTAATAGATGGCTGGTTATTAGGAACTTTTTTTCCCTTAAACATGGAAGCAGTGGAAGCAATGGCAGGAGCTCCCAGGGAGGAAGCATCTTTTACCAATGCAGTTTGGTACTTATTCAGCAACTCTCAGAGAATGACCTAGAACCTTGACACTTGTCCAGGGTCATGCAGCCAGGATGAATTAGAGGCAGCTTTTGAATCCTGATCTTCCTGACATGGAGGCCGCCTCTCTAAGCACTTTGGCCAAACTGAGCAAACTCATTGGTTTGGAATTTGTCTTACTCCCCCTTCTCCCTCTACCGGCCTCTGCGGCAAGATTCTTGAGTTGAGAGTATTGTTTTTCTAAGAAAAATCCAATGTGGATTATGCCAAAGGTCCTTAGGCAACGGACAGAGCTTGGAGAATGTGGCCAGCTTTCCAAGGTGTTGCACGATGAGGAGTTGAGAGACCCCAGAGGGTAGACTTCCAGAGACTGCATGTGGTGGGATGGGGTGGGGGATATTTGCCACCATCCTGGGAGGGACAGGATGGGTGAGAATCGGTTTTCCTCTTGTTTAACTTCAGATGACTCTTTTCTTTCTTCCTTCCTTTCTCTTCCTTCCTCTCTCCCCCCTTTCTCCCTCCTTCCTTTTTTCTTCCTCTCCTCTCTCTTTCCTTTCCCTTTCTCTTTTCCCCTTCTACTCTCTCCTTCTCTTTCCCTCTCTCTATCTGTCTCTACCTCTCTTTCTCTATTTCTCTCTCTTTTTTATTTTTTTCTGTCTCTAGGTCTCAGTCATTCTCTCTTTCTATCTCTTTGTCTCTGTCCATCTGTCTGTCTGCCTTTCTCTTAATTCCCCACATGTTACTTCATTTCATTTCTGGGATCAGTCCTGTTTAACTGGGTCCTGATGTGGAAATCTGGCAGAGAAAGGTCCTTGCCTTGCAAACCAGTCTTTGGAATGTATTAGGCCACTGAAAAATGGCCTATATCCTGACCTTCGCCCCAGCCCCTAGGCTTCTCTTCCAGGAGCAGCCAGGCCAATGCTGGATGTACCAGGCTTTTCTCTACTATTGCGTTGAAATTGTTACCAGCTTTGCCTGGGGCCATGGTCTTTTCCCTCTTCAAATCATCACATGTATTCTCAGTTCCTTACATGTTTATGTCCCACATCCCCATTAGACTGTGAACTCCTTGAAGGCAGGGATTGTGTGTGTTTGTGTGTATGTGCGTATGTGTGTGTTTAAACTTTATGTCCTCAGCTTAGCTCATTGTCTGGCATATAGTAGTTGCTTAATAAATGCTTGTTGACTGATTGAATATGGGGCTAGATTGGATTGAATTGTATCAGGCCAAATGAGCATTTGCAAAACAGGATTTAAGCAGCATAGAATTGACAGACTGAGACAGTATGGAATAATAGATAAAGTAGTTGATTGGTCCTGTAGGGCAGGACCAAGAATAGTGGTTCAAGATTCAGAAGCCTGGGGTTCAAATCTGACTTCTGGCTCTTAACCCCTCATGTGACCTGGAGCTGGAGCCAATCTTCTCTGGGCTTCTGTTTCCTCATCTTCAAAATGAAAACAAAACAAAACAAAACAAAATAAAAACAAAACAACCCCCCCAAACCAACGAAACAAACTAAAACTAAAGGACTAAACAGCCTCTGAGGTTCTTTCCAGCTATGATCCTATTATAATATCCTATGATGTGTCTGTGCCAGAGTTCCTATTCTACCATTTGCTAGTTGCAGGCTCTTGATCAAGTGGTTTAACCAGTCTTGGCCTTTATTTGCTTTTTCTGTTAAAAAGGGGAGATAATATTTGCATGAATTGCCTCATGGAGTTGCAGTGAATTTATGTGTCAAACACTGTAATACCTGTAAAGCTTGGAGTCATGGAATCTGACAATCATTGAAGAATTTAAAATAAAGATCATCCAGAAGGTAATGGAAAGGTAAGAGATGGGCTGCAACTCATTATAGACAAGGAATTACTAAGGAGAGCCAGAGTAAAGATATCAAAGAAACTTATGCAATAGGAGCAAGAGGGAGGAATAACCAATGGACAGTCCATGTGCACAATGGGAAATTGGCAAAGGTCCTCTAGAATGAATTTCTTGTGATGAACGCATGGGAACATAAGGACAAGAGACCAAAGGGGTTTCAGAAAAATTAAGTGACTTCCCTAGTGTCATACAACTAGTAAATGTTCAAAGCAGAATTTGGTACTAGGTCTTCCTGATGGGCTGATCAGTGACCTATCCACTATGTCACCCTATCTCTGTTCTCTTTGGTGGTGTCCAAACATTCCTATTTCATCAACAGTATAAGAAGGATATAATATTAGATTCCTACATACTAGTCTTGCCAACATAGAAAGGTCTAGCCTATGTGTGTTGTTGTTCAGTCATGTCCAACTCTCCATGATGTCATTTTGAGGTTTTCTTGGCAAAGATACTGGAGTCATTTGCCATTTCCTTCTCCAGATCATTTTACAGATGAGGAAACTGAGGCAAACAGGATCAAGTTACTTCCCCAGTGTCACATGGCTATTAAGTATCTAAGGCAGGATTTAAACTCAGGAAGTTGAGTTTTCTTAATTTCAAGTCCAGTGTTCTATCCACCACACCACCTAATTCCCTATCCTATGTGTATCAGCAGAATCCTTAAAATACCCATACTGCCTTGGGTTTAACCAAATCACAGTTTAGCTAAATCTCCAGAAATTTTGCCTTGGGGGAACTAAGTTCCCCTTCAGCTTTGGAATCCATGCCCTAGAACTGTCCTGACTGGTGAGCTTCCTGATCTAATTGACTCTACACCCCTAACACTGCTTTGCCACAAACATTTTTACTTCCATGTCCGCCTTCCATCTCTTGTTTAGGTATCATAATCAAATCAACATTATCCTTGCTTCTGTAAAGAGTTTGTCAACCAGCTGCTCTATGAACCACCATCCTTGAGACTCTTCAGAACAAAAGATTTCCCCTCATCACTCCCTTCTAGATAGTATTCAATCCATTTCTTGAGGTCAGGGACTATCTCTCTTTTGTATTTGACTCCTCGTTTTCATACCTTACTTTATTGGAAGGGATTCCTATTGTTTGGACAACCTGGCTTCCTCATAAGAATCTTTTTTTGAACTATTCCCAACCAGGGAGCATCCAGCCCCAACTGCAGATCTCTAGGGAGGTTTTCACATAGCACCTCCTGAGTCAGCCCATTCCAGTTTGGGTTAGCCTTGTTTACTTTATTTTATGCTTAAATTTTCCTTTTTCAATATTCTTCATTCATCTGAGTTTTATTTTTTAGGTTCAAACAGAAGAAGTTTTTCCCCATGATACCCTTCAGATAATGGAAATTAGAACTCATGTTCCATCTTTTGCCCCACTCCCCTCACTAAATCTTTAGATTAAACATCCCCAGTTGCTTTAAGTGATGACAAATATTGCATATCTACCAATCAATGTCAACAAGTGTTTATAAGTGTCTATATTAAGTATCTGAATACAGAAAAAAGAAAAAAATAGCGCCTGCCCTTAGAAAACTTACATTCTAGTATTTTAAGCTCCTTCCATATGTCAGACATGATTCAAGGCACTCCATTCCTCTCCTCAAAGTGGCCACCCTTCTTTAGACAGCTTCTAGTTTATTAATATTCTTCTTGAAATGTAGTACCTAGAAATGGACATGATATTCTAGACATGGAAAGAGTTTGGAGAACCATCACCCCAACTATCCTCTCACTCCTAGATGTGTCTCTCAGTGCAACCTAAGTGTTCATTAGCTTTCTTAACTGTTTTAACCTGGTATTGACTCATTTCTTGTGGCCAGCTCACTCTACTTCACGGAAATCTCAAGAGAATAAAATTAGTGCAAAATACTTAATTTTCTCCCATGCCCCAAATATTTTCTAGATGACTAGTGACCAGAAATATTAATATTAATAATAATAATAAATGATGGTGATCATAATAATGATAATGATTTTAATGATAAATAATGCTCATATGGCATTTTAAAGTTTACATTGTATATAGGCTAGCTCATTTAATACTCACAAGAACCACAGAAGATGCTATTATTGCACTAATTTTACAGAAGAGGAAACTGAGGCAGATAGAGAACAAGTGACTTGTTCAGATATATATGGCTAGTCAGTGTCTAAGATTTTCCTGATTTCAAGTATAACATTCTCTTCACTGTACCACCTTGTTGCCTCAGTAGAAAAGTAATGGAAAGATTTTAGTTTTGAATATCAGATCTGGTTTACAGATCCAATTTCATCATCTGTACCCTAATGTCTGAGTATACCCTGAGTCTTAATTTCCCTAAGTCTTCAATCCAATAACTACCCAAACTACAGTCATTTTTTCAAAAGCTCCATCCTCAAGGTAAGGAAGGGGGAAATGGGTAAGTGGTCTCAATACTCCCTTGGAGGTTTGAAATTCTAGGGTTCTAAGAAGTCACAGTATCTCTGAGTTATAGTAGATAAAGGATTAGAACTGGAAACTAGAAACTGAATTTAATTCTTCCCCCAGATAATTACTAGCTGAGTGATTGATGCAAGCAAGGAAATCATATAATCACTGAGATGATCAGTTTCTATTTTTCAGTTGTTTTCAGTCATTGCCCTCCATACTAAAATAGAATCATAAACCTAGAATACAGAGGAACTTCAGAGATCATCTCATCTAATCCATTTGACAGATGGAAAAAGTAACAAGGTTCAGAGAGATTAGTTAGCTTGTCTCAGATCACATATCCTCTACAAGTCAGAGGGGAAACTTGAGCTCAGACCTTCTGATCTAACTGACTCTACTCCCCTAACACTGCTTTGCTTTCTAGAACATCTCTCCATCCACTACACTGTATTGATTGTTTGTGACAAAGAACTGATTTAAAAGCACCCTAGATTGTTGTTGCTGTGAGCGCCCAGCAAAAAGATGATCCTTGTAGTCAGGACATTTGGAGACATGGGAACTTAAGGCTCTTCCCTTCATCAATGAGTTGTAGCACCTAGGAACTTCCTGACTACTGAGCATTTTGTTGCCTTTGGAGACCTCACTTTCATGAGACCAATCAGTAAACATTTAAGTGAAAAGGTTCATTTAGCAACTCAGGATATAAGGTAGAAACGAGCAATGATAAAGGAAAGGAATTTAATTCTATCATCCACTCCAAGCTTTTCATCATTTTACAGATGAGGAGACCAAGAGGAAAACGTGGACAAGGAGAAGGAAACAAACATTTAAGCTCCTACTTTTTATAGGCACTGTGCTAATCACTTTACAAATAGATCATTTTATAACTAATGCCCAGTGGGAGAAGGTCATACCAACAGGTTTTTTGTATACAGATTATATTCTCCTGATAGAATGTGATTCAATGAGAGTAAAGAAAATCACTTTATTTATTATGGCATTCATTCAGATATCATCTAACTAACATTTGTTAAGCATATAAAGATAATGGTGATGATCTTCCTATATTTTTTTATATTGACAGATGAAAAACTCCCATGCTACCAATACAGACCTCAAAATAGCCTTGTGAATTCAAAAAATACACTGAAAATATCCTTGTGAATTTAAACAGCACACTGCCTTGGAACAGGATCCTCATCACAAAGGAAATGAATGTATCATTGATTAATAAAAAAAAAGAAAAAAATAGTTGGTGCCATACCAAATGCTAACGATCTTCAAGATATAGGAAATACAAAGCTATGAAAATACAGAACTCTAAGATAAAAGGCAAAAAAATGTGGGAGCAAAGTGGGCAGAGCCATGGTTTCCCCATCATCCTATCTGTTCTTGAATTTATACCAAGGAAAGCTTCCATGTGCCTATAGAGAATTTGCCAATCTTCTGTAATTATTTTAGTCATGATCCCATTTAGGACTTTCTTAGAAAAGATACTGGAGTGGTTGGCCATTTCCTTCTCCATCTTATTTTATGATAAGGAAGCTGAGGCAAAGAGTATTAAATGATTTGGCCAGGGTCACACAGCTAACAAGTGTCTGAGGCCAGATTTGAACTAAGGTCCTACTGAGTCCAGGCTTGACACTCTATTTACTTCACCATCTAACTATTCCTTCTTTTGCTTAAATAAGAGAAAGGAAGGAAGGAAAAAAAGGAAAAAAGAAGGAAGGAAAGAAAGGAAGGAAGGAAGGAAGGAAGGAAGGAAGGAAGGAAGGAAGGAAGGAAGGAAGGAAGGAAGGAAGAGAAAAAGAAAGGAAGAGAAAAAGAAAGAAAGAAAGAAAGAAAGAAAGAAAGAAAGAAAGAAAGAAA
>JAJPUD010000025.1:185723-198410 GCA_023553655.1 Myrmecobius fasciatus
AAAGAAAGAAAGAAAGAAAGAAAGAAAGAAAGAAAGAAAGAAAGAAAGATAAGAAAGAAAAAATGAAGGAAGGAAGGAAGAAAGAAAAAAGGAAGGAAGGAAAAAAGAAAGAAAAAGTAAAAGAAGAAAGGAAAGAAAAAAGAGGAAAGAAAAAAGGAAAGAAAGAAAAAACATTTTATCCGGTGTTTTCAATGGGCCATGCACTGTGCTAGAAAGTAGAATTTAGACCATACAACAGATGTCATGCTCCACAGCCTATTAAAAAGTATTTATTGAATATTCCTGTTGTGGAAGACATGAGCATCAAACCCATGAGTGATATTAACAGTATGGGGTATAGCTGAACTGTGTGATATTGAACATGAGGATCCCAGCTTTTAAGAGACAGGCTCACAAAATTCCCCAACATAAAGTAATACTCAAATTATTCCCCTTTCCCCCCTGTAAAGCTTTATGCAAACTTCAATCAAAACTCCAAATAATTCTAGTACATAATTTTTTGAAATGCTGACCAGATATAGCATGCTGTCCTTAGGTGCCTCATCCATAAAATGGGGATGACATAATCCACAGAGCTAACAATGAGCTTCTTTTGAGGCTCAAGGGAAATGATATATACAGGTTGTCCTCACCAGTCACAAAGCGTTACATTAAGGTTGGTCATAATGACTATTATTGAGGATATGCATGAATTCACGTGTGTGAGATTTCACTCATATGTCCTTTCTGAGCTTTGGCAATCATTTTAGCCTCAGTCTCAGCCTCAGCAGCCTCTCGGGGATGGCAAGCAAAGAGCATTTCTTGGAGGAGTTTAGAGGGCTGGTATAGAGGGAGGATTCAGTACATAGTCCGGCAGCTAATGAGCAATACACAGGGAACGGCACACCCCCATCAATTTTAAAGTCTCAGCATGAAAAGAATGTAATTAATTAAGATTTGTTGATTTATCTGAAGTGACATAACAAGATTGATAGAGAAATCTTTTCCCTCAGATCAGCCCTGATTATTTTTTACCAGACTAACCAATACACTTTGACACACATCTTAAACAATGTAGAAACTCTTCTAATTTCTTTCTTTCTCTCATTCTTTCCTCCTTTTTTCTTTTATTTTCTTTCTTTATTTTTCCTTTCCATTATTATTTCTTTTCTTTCCTCAATTTTCTTCTCTTCCTCCCTTTTTTCTTTTCTCCTTCCTTTTTATTCTTTTTCTTTTTTCTATTTCCTTCCCTCTTCTTTCCTTTTTTTCTTCCTTGCTATCATTTTATCTTTCCTTCTTTCCCTCTATTGCTTAATATCTAGATTTTTCTTTCTGTTTCTGTCTGTCCCTATGTCTGTCTCTTTTTCTCTCTACATCTGCCTGTCTATCTCTGTTTCTGTCTTTCTGTCTCTGTGTCTACTTGTCTCTTTCTTCCACCTCCTCTTTTTCCTCCTTTTCTCCCTTCCTTCCTCTTTCTCTCAAACCAAATCCTCTAAGTCTCTTAGACTCCTGGTTTGAATTTATCCTTGTAGGGCTTGTATTCATTCCCAAGCATCTCTGTTCCTAAAGACTTACAGGAAGGATTCAACCTGTTCAAAGCAGAAATAAAATAAAATTGAACAACTTTCCACTCCTTATTAAATTAAAAAAAATGGGCCATTAAGGGAAATCCTTACATTTGATTTTCTTTCATGGGCTGCTATAAATGACCAGGGAGACAGGTGAAAAGAATTTGGAGCATTTGTTGAATGAAAATATTAAATTTCTTTCCCCCCACTCCTATAAAGACCTTTTCCTTGTTCTCCTCTTCTTGCCCCTTCCCCATTTCCCTATCCCCAACTTCAAGCTTCTGAGTTTTGTTTATGCTGCCCAAGCTCCAGTCTCCCAGTTAGGACTGTTCCTCACTGCCAAAAGCATCCCCATGCCAGGTTCTATGTACTAAAAATGTTTTTTCTTTTTCTTTTTGCTCCTGAGAAGAGGGTGCTTTTTTTTCCAAGACATCATTTTAAAGTTATGCTAAATCACATACATAAAACAAAAACACTGTATCTTGTCAGACAACTAAGAAAAAAAAAGGAGCATTGAGTTTTATTTTCTTCCTGTCTATTTGACTTTGGCTGGAGGCAAGATAAATTCCTAGCCTATATTTTATGACTTCAGGGAACCAAGGTGACCACAATTAGATCCTAGGTTATTATCTCCAAAGATAAAGAGTGACAGGACCAATATAGTCTATTAATCGATTAGCAAGGGTGAGGATTAAAAAACAAAACAAAACAAAAAACCACTACCTGAGGTTAACTTCTCCCAGAAAGGATGAATGCCAAGGGAAGTGACTTATGATGTGGCCCAGTGGGTAAAACCTGTCCCAGAGTGGGCAAGCAGCCCAGCTGCCTGAGAGTTCCCCGGGCAAGACTTGGGCCCAAGAGGCCTAGTTGTAGGCCCTGATGGCGAAAGAGCCCCTTTGGGGATGGGGACCGTTCTCCTGCCTGACTTTCCCTAATGGAAGCTGTAGGTGATGGTTGGAAAGGGGCTTGCAGGGAAACAGTGTTTCCTCTAATAAGATCCATATTCTGCTCGGTATACTTTTAATACAAAAGATATGTTTGATATCACTGCCTTTTCCTTCTAACTGAAAGCCTTTTGTTCGGGGGAGATTAGAGTGGGATTTGCTTTCATTCTCCACGATGTTTCACTCCATACATCACGGCATCTGGGGGCATGACGGCTGTCCCCCCACTTGCTTCCTCTTCCTCCTCATTCTCTGGCAGACAGGATCTTGCTGTGCCCCCAATTCCTCGGAGGGTTCAGTTGATACATGGCAACCCCCCGTTCTGGGGTCCCCATCCTATTATCGATAATAAAGAGGTACTTTCTGTAAACGGGTCCACAGTCAGCCCCACAAAATGGAGTCACCGCTGGTCACCACGACCCCCTCCCCATCCCCAATTTGGTTTAATGTCTTGCAGCTTTAGGTTCTGCCCTGGGTCTCCATAATAACCTTCCCTTCCTCCTTCACTAGTGTGGATTCACATCTGTTTCTCAGCCTTTGGAATCGGTATTCATTTTTCACTGCTGCCCTTTGTCCTATACTTCCTAGCTGCACGCCAAAGGCTTCATTTCACTTATTGAATAAGTGAGAGGCTGTACAGACTGAGGGAGCTCGGGGACAGGGCTCCAACTTCACTGGAGTTCCCAACAGAAATGTTTTTGTTCCCTGGGATTGGAGAGCTTTCCCCACCCTCCCACCCCCCACCCCTTTTCTACTCTCCTGCTTGTTTTTGTTTTGTTTTAATTAGGATCTGATTTTTTTTTCTTAAACTAGTTACTGTAAATAGTTCTCTTAGCTTTCTCTGAGCCACGGAGTATTTTTTTTTTCCAAATAAAGGCCTTTGTTTAACAAACAATTTCTCCACCCCCCCCAAGATAAATTTAATTTGTGACAACTACATTCTGTGGAACTTTCATGTTTATAGGCTTGGCAGGGAGGGGTGGTTCATGATGGGCAGCAGCTTATACCCTCTCTGCCAGAATTCGCACCCAAACATCTCCATTTTCTGCTCCAAGACTGGGCAACCTCTTGGCATTATATGTTTACCTGGGTTTTAAAGTCCCCAGTACTTTACCCACTTGAAAATGAAAACCACAAAAACATACTGTGGAAAATTGGATTTCTAGGGGGAGGCAAGCAGGGCCTGGCCATTAGGAGGAGGCCGCCTTGGGCATCCAGTGCTATGTCTGTTCGGCTCCGCTCCCCTCCAGCATTTCCTCAAGAGGCAACGCACTAATTACAGCATTTTACTGCACAAGAGAGAAATGAGAGAAGAGAAAACACCCACTTATGTTGTCCCAACACAAGAGTCTGACATGTTAACAAGTTTCTTATATCCTGTTTCTAATCTAAACACACGACACAGAAAATCAGCTTCTCGCAGCCCTGGCTGAAGGGGCCAGAAAACCTGTTCCTCTTAGGGATGAAATTATTCATCCTGTAAAGGCTCAGGGGCTACAGCTAGTTGTGGCTTGGGTTTTCTTTGCATTTCTGGTTCTTTTCTCATCCGAGTTGGGTTATCTCCATGTTGAGAAGGAGTATTATTTAATGGATCGTTTATTGGTCTTTGAGTTAGGAAGACCTGAATTTGCAGCCTGCCCTTGACACTGATAACCACAGACAAGCCAATTTTCTTCATTGTGCCTCAACTTTTTTTTCCCTGTAAAATGAAGCTAATAATAACATCTAGGTTTATCATGAGATTCAAATAAGATAAGGTATAAATTAGGACCAAAAGGTTACCCAAGGTGTTGTATAAATGTAAGCTTTTGTTATTGTGGGAATGTTTGGGGTTTTTTCCCCCTTGACTACACGTTTCAATGGTTTTATTTTGGTAATTTTTATTTTTTTCTTATTGGGGTGGAATAGAGCAAATAGATTGCCAAGAAAACAAAGAAAGGGAAGAAAAGAGGTGAAAAGAAAAAGAAGAGAATAGAAGAGAGAAAAGAAAAAAAAGAATAGAAAAAGGGCAAAAAGAGTAGAGGGAAAAGAGAGAAAAAGAGAAGCGCATTATTGGAGCATTTTTATTAATATCCAGAAGAGAAAAGAAAGAAATTCAAAAGGAAACACAGATGAGCAGGGTAGCTTTGAAAGTTACATTATATATTTTAAAGGAATAGCAAGCTATATTTAATAAGAGAAATTTAATTCTCTTTCTCTGTTTTAATTTGTGAAATGTTCATTTAATGTTTTTCTTATACTTCAGAATTAAAAAATAAAATTACAAAAAAATATTCAAAACCTCAAAACAGCATAAGATCCTCTTTTACACTAAAAGCTTCAGAACATGAAACTGAACAGAACAGGGCCCTGGAGAAAGGAGTTAGTTTTGAAGGTCAGTAGGTTTAAAGTAGTCATTAAAATGATCTGTTTGTACCCTGAGATGGGGGAGGAGGGAGGCTGCAAAATGATTGACTGGGACATAGGAAGAAAATATTCAAATTTTTATTTCTATTTATTTTAACTAAAATTTAAAAACTATATTTCATTTTGATCTCTTTTATTTCTATTTTCTGAATATGTTTTGTAATATACATAACATAGCACAATTATATCCAAGATATAATTTATATCAATTTTGGAGCTGCTTGCTCATTTATTTTTAATTGATAGTGTTGTATGATTTTTTAAAAATTTAGAAACCCTTAGTTTAGGTGTCCTTTTCAGCTTCATATTTTAGATCCAAAGCAATATCTTTTGGAGCAATTAAAGAGACCAGAGCAGAAACCAGAAGTGAACTGCATTTTTTGGGATAGGGGAGGAGACCAGAAAATGAGACAAGAAAAAGAGAAATTTCTTTTAAGGAAAGAATATCACTGATATAGAAAACTTTGCTTTTGGTTCTCAAGCCAGTCCTAAACATAGCTATTTGGTCTATGACCTGCAAAGGAACACTCTCCAAATCTCCTTTCCTGGCTCTGTGAAACTGTATTGCTGGGGGAGAACACTCTTCAAGCTTTTTAACCCACCGTGGTCCCTGTCCAAAAGAGATACTATACCTCCCTACACCCAAACAACTATGCCCTGAATCCTTAAAAATAAATATGAGAAACATCTCATTGCCAAAGCTATTTTTGTTGCAAAGAAGGAACCCCTTTCTCTCCTCTCTATAGCCCTGATACATGTTCACTATCCCACTTTTGGACACATTTTTGCTCAGCATTAAGAGTGTCCTTTAAGGACTGTGGAATTTCAAAGACTTGTCTGGGCCAGGTTCATATTTAGTCCCTTTTCATGCATCAAAAGTCCATAAGTCAATATGAACAATTAGGGAGGCCAGTGAGGCTTTTGTGCCTCTAAGCTGCCCATTGGACCTCCCCCCTTTCTAAAAGGGAGATGTGGCTGATGGGAGAGGAGAGGGAGAGAGATGGACATTTGATATTTAAGGAACCAGACACAGTGGGTCAAGCAAGATACGTCTAGCAGATTGAAACCATCTCCTTAATTACTCGGTTTTCAAGTTTTGAAATAACTTGGCATAATTCTTGAGTTCTGGTTGGTTTTAGTCTTTCCCCCTCCTTCCTAATGGTTGGAGGGTTCTCAAACTCATAAGGGGAAATCCCTCTACCTGACACAATCCTGTAGGTCAAGATTCAAATTCTACTCATTCATTCAACAGCACTTATTAAGTACTGGCTGGATGCAAAATACTGTGATAGGTGCTGAAGATGACAAAAATGGGGGATAAATTAGAGAGCCTCTGAGATTTCTTTAAATTATAAATACATGATCCCATGATCATAAGGTTAGGGTTAACTTAAAAATGCTGGCTCTGGGGAGAAAGGACCTGGATTCCAATGTCACTGCTGATTATTTGCCAACTGTGTGAGTTTAGGAAAGTCATACCCTCTCCTTAAGTCTCAGTTTCCTCGTTAGCAAAAAATAAAAAACAAAAAAAATCAGGTTGGACTATATGGCTTCTGAGGTTATTACCAATTGTAATTCTATGAGTTAAATACAAATGGAAGTATGGGCTGTAGCCACAGTGGCTGCTTCTAAATGTTTAAAAAGTGCCCTTCCATAAGTCCTTAACACAATTGACCAAAACACTGCACAAATATTTGGTTTTCTCCATCACTTTAAGTCTAGACATTCAACAAAACAAAAACAAAAAAAATCAAGCCCTGTTTTATAGCATTTGTTGATTTCTGAGTTCTAGATGCTCACATTGAAAATTTAACAATTGGCTCCCGAGTGCTGGCAGTGAACTGATTCCAGTACATACTTCAGGCTTTGTTGCAAAAAAGGAACCTCTTTCTCCTCCTTTTGTGGCCCTGATACATGTTGAGAATGCTTATCTAAATCACAAAGGGGAGTTCATGTGGTTACTCAGGGGGATCCTGAGTCTAGATTACCTGGAATCATCTACAAAGTAAAATAAGACTAGACTGAGGAACAACCAATTAATTGGCCAATCAACAAGCTTTTTATTAAATTTTGCATGCCAGGCATTGTGCTAAGAGCTAAAAAGACAAAAACTAAACTAAACAAATGGACAAAAAGAAACAAACAAATTAGTGTTTGCCCTCAGGTAGCTTATATTCTAACAATAAAGACCTAAATCAGATTGCTTGCTTTTTGGGAGAGGGGAAAGAGAGAGAGTAAGAGAGAAAAACTTGGGCCATAATATTTTGTAGAAGTGATTGTTGAAAACTACCTTTGCATTCATTTGGAAAAATAAAATACTATTTTAAAAAAGGCAGGTATCAATACAACTACCCTCTCATTCCTCTGATCAGTGAAGAAAAGGTGCTTTGGGTAATGGACCTAAGGAATTATGGGAATTTGGTTGGAAGTACTACACTAAGAAAGCTACCTCTCTCACAGAGTGCTCCACAGACCCCAAGAGAAACTCCTTTTCTGTCCTCACACATCAGTGCTGGATTGGACAACAAAAAGATTTCTGTCTTGCTCCCTCTCCTCTTCTTTGCATTATTCAGCTGGGTCCTGTCAGCTGCTTAAGAAGAAATGAGCCAAAATGTCCAGAATCATAGGACTTACAGAACTTTTGGGACAATTTTCAAACACACCTTCAGGGCTTAAAAAAAAAAGTCAGCTACCTGTCCTGGAGCAAAGATTTGGCACAAATATTTTTCGTATATTAAATAAAGTATTTCCAGTATTCTAGTTTATATTTTCATAAACTCCTCATTTTTTTCTCCCACTGATGAATGATGAAATCCTTTTTGTCCCCTTTACCAATTCCCCACTGCACAGTATTCAGACTTAAAGAGAGAAGTGAGTCCTGGAAAAGCAAGAGGAAAGCCATCCAGTCCAGTATATGGTGCAACTACTTCAAAGCCAAGTCTAGGATCCTATTCACTGGTGCTCATTGTTGGTAGGGAGCATCATGGCATGGCTTCCTTGAAATAGTGGCTTGACTGAAAGGTAGATCCCTGGAAGTGGAGATTTCCATGACTCACTTTTAGGCACCTCATCCTTCCAACTGCTCTTGCTTCCATGCTAATTAATTCCCCAATAAAGACAAATGGCTGGGGTGCACTCATTCACTTTCTTCCTTGTCCAATCCAGAGACCTCAGATTCCTTCATGGAGGGTACTGATACTTGGTGTTTATATAATAGCTAGTATTTCTATAGTGCTTTAAGGTTTGTAAAATGCTTTCAAATATTATTTCATTGTATTCTTAAAGCAATTCTAGGACAAAAGGTAAATACTATTTTTTAATCTTATTAATTTCCTTATTTTTTAGAGGAGAACACTGAAACTCAGGGAAATAAGCTGGCTTGTAAGGAGTCACACAATGAAGATTTGATTCTAGAACTACCTATCACTGCTTCTTACTTAGAATTATAGGATCACAGACTTAGAGCTGAAGGAACCCTTTGGGTCCACCTAAGTCCAGCCCCATTTTTTTAAAAGCTGAGGAACTGAAGTTCGTATTGGTCAGTCATATTTATTATTTACCTATGACATGCAAAGAAAGGCAAAAGACAGCTCCTGTTCTCAATGAACACAGTCTAATGTGATAGACAACATGCAAATAGTTGTAAGCAAAAAAGATATAGACCAGATCAATTGAGACACAGTAAGAGATTGAAGAGGTATTGAAAAGGGCTTCCTGTGGAAGGTGAGACTTTAGTTGAAATTTTTAAATAACTCAGAGGCAGAGATGAAGAGGTAAGGTGTCCAGGAATAGGGGACAACCAGGAAAATGCTCAGAGTCCGAAGATAGTCTTATTTCAGAAACAAGTGTAGAGGACAATGTTAATTGGATGGTTGAGTACATGTATGTTTGTGTGTGTGTGTGTGTGTGTGTGTGAGAGAGAGAGAGAGAGAGAGAGAGAGAGAGAGAGAGAGAGAGAGAGAGAGAGGCAGAGAGAGAGAGGGGGGGGCAGAGAGACAGAGAGAGACAGAGACAGAGACGGAGAGAAACAGAGACAGAGAGAAAGAGGGAGGGAGAATAAAATATAAGATAATTGGTAAAATAGAAAAGGGTGATGAGATAGATGAAGAAGGCTCTAACGACAAATAGGGGATTTTATATTCACCAGATGAGTGAGATAACTGGTTCTGAGTCATACAGGTGACTTTGTCGATGCATTTCTAATGGATCCATAAATGAGTCTAGCAGTTCCTCATTAATAAGTGAATTGAAAAGCCACTTGGTAGACTTTACTTAGATTATAACATCCAGTATGCACAGTGGATATATAGTCACTCACAGTCTGCTGCAATGAACATACAACTCTTCCTCCCTCCCTCTATATATTCATACACATACATACTCTAGAGAAAAACAGCACTTTAAAAAGTTTGAACCCTTCAGCCTCAGAATCTCGGCTTGTGTGATCCAGAAACAGCCAGGCCAAACAAGAATTGGAGAGGGGGAAGGGAGAGGCAGGTCTTAAAAGAGATGACTTCCCTCCACTCCCCTAGTATCCCTTTGGTCTCAGTGGACATATTAGACAAAATTATGAAGGGGGGGGGGAATTTGAGAACCTTCCCAAAAAATGATGACATTAAAGACACATTGCCTGAGAACAAAATGTTTAAAGTATTCTCTTAACTGCTTCATTGCTGCCCCCTTCTCTTTCCCCCCTTCCTTTCTCTTCTCCTCCTCCTCTCCCTTTTTTTTATCCTTCTCCTCCTCCCTGAGTCTACCCATGTCAGTTTTATTATCCTCAGAGTTCAGCAAGCTTGACAACCTAGAATGAGAGTGACGTCATACCCAAACGTTCCCTTCACTAGACACCATTGAGTCCAAACTGCTTCCCCACCCCCTTTCTGATTCAGCTCCAACTTGGCTCCCAAAGAGCAGCTGTGGAAGTGTCCAAAAATACCAAGGGCAGCAGCCGCCTCTAAGGTGGAAATTTCTCTCCTGGAGATCATTCTTTTAGGCCTTCACTCAAGTGGAAAGGGGAGGTGGTAGGCGGTGGCAGGAGAGGCCACATGATCAGAAACCTAAATTGTTTTCTTTGGGGACAGCCACAATTCCCATGTTATTTTACCTTCTAGATGACTTTTTTTTTCCCTTTTGGTGTGGGGATCAAGTTTAAACTTGCTTTTCAGGAGGGCTGAATTTTCTCTGTGCTATGGAATTGTTCTACCTGGTTGCCTTAATTCCACAGCAGATCGATAGTTACAAATATATACTCAATTCAGTTCAATGTGCCAAGCATTTAAGTACCTAGCGTGTGCAAGACCCTGGATATAAGGATAACAATTGACCAGTTCCTATGTCCAAGGAGCTTTTGTGAAGTCACAGGGGCTGGAGGGGAGCTGGCTTGTGGGCCTTTAAACATTCAGGAAGCATATGCAGAGTTTTACAGAGTATTCTCCAGGGGGGTGGGGGGGGAGAGACTGCTAACCACTGGCACCACCTCATTTGGACCCTGACATAATCATCCCCATGGTGCTCATGGGGGGGGGGGGAGGAACATATGAAACAGAACAAAGACAGGAAAAGCAGCCGGAATGGACCCAGTGTACAAAGAGGAGATCTGTGCTGGAGGTGATACAATTGTGAGAGAGAACCAGGAAGGCCTTTGTGGAGGAAGAGGCTCCTATGTAGTGCTTAGAAAGAAAACTGGGATTCTAAGAGGCAGAGGGAGAAGAGGGAGACTATTTCAGACAATTTGGGAAAAGGCAGAATATCAGATATGCAAGAATAGCTAGCTGACCATTTAAAAAATGCAATGTTTCCAATTAAACAATAGTAATAGACTAGGTATATATTCACAAATGCTCATGTGCATATAGATGTACACACATGTGAATATGTACATACACTGTGTGTATTATATGCATTGCCTAAATTGCATATATATATATATACTATATGTATGTTTATAAAATATATAATGTGTCTATATTTCTGTGCTCAGGGTATTGTGCATACACATGTATATATGCACTATATACATACATACACATGTGCATTGTAGGATTGATTATACATATATAGACATGTATGTGCATGAGTATACATGTGGACATGCATGTATGTGTATATACATGTATAATTGATTTATATAGCATTTTAAATTGTATCTTTATGTATTTATTATAGATGTTTATATTTGTTATATAGAAATTATATTTATTAATATTTATTTATATATTTGTTTTATATTATCTCAATAGAGTTCACGATAATCCTACATATGAGGGATGGGTGCATGTGTTTGTATATGCATATATTCACAAACCTACTTAGTTCTAATATTTAAATCTTGACAAAAGAATTCCACTGCTAAGGCATTTTTCTTTTTATCTAGGGAAAATAGCACAAAATGCGCTCAGGGTAAGATTCACTCTCAAACACTGCTGGGCAAACTCCCAGAGGCCAGAAAGTATGGCAGTGGGCAGAAGAGCTTACCTGTCAGAGTGCCATTTGGAACCTTCCTTTCTTTTTCTACTTGTCCTTGCTAGTTTGTTGCTAAGGTCAGTTTATTCGACATTTTTGGGTGCTGAGCGCTGCCAGAATTCTCTAAATTGGGCCATCCTAGGGCCAAGCCCCATTTGTTTTGGCCTGGTAATAGCTTTAATGATGGGAAAGCACTGGTCTCATAAGATCATAAGATATGGATCTCTTAAGTTTCATGAATCTAACAATATATGAAGGGTAAATGTTTTTGTCAAACATCTAAAAACCACCAAAAATAACTAAGTGTGTAAAGTCATTTACAATCCTTCTAAAGTCAGCACTGGTTCAGAAACTCCTCCGATGAAAGCAAGGAAACAAGAAGAATTAATGAGGGCGGCCCCCCCCCCAGTTCTCCCTACCTCAATATCCAGAATCTAAATACTTACACTTCCCTGGACTTAGCATTGGGTCTTAAATGTAAAACATAAAGCCACAAAGATACTGATTCTATTTTTCACCCAGATGAACTCAATTCAGTGCACATTTAAAAGTACCTACTGCATTCAAGGCACTATGCTAAGTGATAAAAGTTCGAACTGTGGTTTTTTTGATAGAGGAGCCTCCTGAATACTTAGATGCTATCTTTATGACTTGTCTTAGATCCTTATCATAGGATACTAAGAGGTTAAGTGACTTGCCCAGGATCCTGCAAGTTATCAGAGTCAGCCTTATGCTCAAACCTTCTTAACCCCAAAGTTTGGTCTCTATCCACTTTTTAATTTTTTAATTCAATTATTAAATATTCATAGAAGCAGTTAGGTGAGAAAGTGGATAGAGCATGGGACCAGGAATCAGGGAAATGAGTTCAAAATGACTTCATATACTCACTGGTTGTGAAATTTACTTAATGTCTTTCAGATCAGCATCTTCAACTATAAAATGGAAGTAATAATAGCATCTACTTCCCAGATTTGTAGTAAAGATCAAATGAGAGGGTATATATAAAGTATTTAACACAATGTGCCAAGCACATTGTAGGTGCTTAATAAATACTTGTTCCCTTCCTTTTTTTTTCCTCCCACCTCATACTGGTAAGAAAGAAAAAAGAGGAAAGAGGGAGACAGAGACAGAGACAGATTGGCACACACACACAGAGACAGAGAGACACAGACACAGACACACACACACACACACACACACACACACACACACACACACACAGAAGTAAAGAAAAAGAGAGAGAAGAAAGAAAGGAAGGAAGGAAGGAAGGAAGGAAGGAAGGAAGGAAGGAAGGAAGGAAGGAAGGAAGGAAGGAAGGAAGGAAGGAA